>JAFVLL020043221.1:0-47406 GCA_021397915.2 Tor tambroides
TCACAATATTAACAAAAGTATAATGGTACATTAATGATTATACAATAACACTGATCAAATATCTGCAGCGGTATTAGAGTTATCATAGTCACAACACCTAGCATGCTGACTACCCATGCAACATTTTGTTTGCATGACATATTAGGTGAATTCTGAATGTGCAGTATTTTGGGGCGTAATCTCAAACCTTGTATGCTGTCTACCAAGTCATCATTATCAGCACAATTTTTGGTCCTCAATATAACAGTGGGTTGTTGATATCACATTATAGTTGCATTCTGGCTGAGCAGCGTCATAGGAGTACCACAAATAAGCAAGAATTTTGGGCATCATAGTCTCAAACTTAATGAGCTGTCTACCTAGACATTGTTTTTGGGAATCATATATAGGCACATCCCCAGTCAGCAAATGTTTTTTTTGCATAATAGTCTCAAAACACAGTGAGCAGCTTACAAGGACAGCATTATTGGATGTCAGAGTTTCTAAGTCTGCTCTATTTTTGTGCATCATATTCTCAAGCTAGTGACCTGACTACCTAGGGCATCATATCACTGCGTATTATAGGTGTCCAATCTGTTGTGCTGATTGGGACATCAAATCATATATCCATCCTGAATCAACACCATTTTTGGTCACTGTCACAAACTTAGTTAGAAAGCATGAAATCATTGGTGTGTTCTAAATTGGCTTCATATTATAGAGGCATTGTTATAGTGTAGTTGTGTTCCAATGTTGAGTGTGTCAGCTGGTTTAGTTTTGGGCACAGCTGTGCATTGATTGATATATATGCACTAACATAAAGGCTGCTGTGCCAGTCAGATGGGCTGTCAGGGGGTTAACAGTCTAGAGTGGGCTGTGGCACCTGATCACTGCCTTACAGAGAGTGACACAGTCTGGGTTATTTTTAACTCACCCAAGGGTCAGTGACAGGTCTCTTCCCTTCCTCCTCTCACACTACACACTGCACAGGGCCTTCACTTTAACATTTGTGCTGCGGGATAGACAGACAGACAGGCCGACAGACAAACGTGTTCAGATATGGGGGCCACTGCTGTCAGCTGGAGCTCAAAAGATTCGATGTATTTGATCAGTAAAGGGTTTAATTATCATGAAGGAATGAGGATACTGGCAGTTTTATTCTTGGAAGGAGTGTAGTGTGAAAAAACATCAGCTCCACTAACACTTTTGCTTTTGCTCTAGAGAGTGACGTCAAACTACTTGTATGTTCTTTCTGATTCAAAGTGACAGTCCGCTAGACCCAATCATCTCCATTCTTATTTAAAGAAATCCATGGCCTTCTAAGCCATGTTCAGTTGTTCACTGCCAAGTTTACAGGAGTCGTTTATGTGTGTATGTCCTCCTTAATCTTTAGTTTATCAGTAATATGTGACATGACAGGTGCTATAAATTCTAAAACAGCACTGCGGGGTTCCAGAGGTTAAATAAGTGATGCACTGAATCACTTTTTCATTCATTTAGTTTTCATTTAGCCGGTAACCAAAGCCAAAAAATAGTTTATTTAATCAATCAATCAAACTGATCTAATAAGATTCAAAAATTGTTACTGCTTGAACTATAGCAGTCTGTCACAGTCTAAAAAGTGACTTTTGTGAGCTGTTTCATATCAAAACTGCAGAATTGCAGTTATTGGATGGGAGAAGCACTACAAGTAATGTTTTGGAAAGTTTGTTCTACCGTCAGAAACAGCTTAGACTAATGGGATTCAAGAATTGATATTGGTTTATCAAAATTAAGATCAATTAAAATCCAGAAATCAATATTGTCAACTCAGCCCTAGCATCCACACAGCTGACATGTGTGGCAAAGTCAAAATCCATTTTTGATTGGAACACCCATATCTCAAAATCCAGCAACCAGCGACAACCGACGTGTAGAACTTAATCCCCGCTCTGCATTTTTTAAGCTATTGTACTCGGATATATGTCAGAATATAAAAGAAAAGGGCATTTATTAGGGAAATACACTACCCATAATTCTGAACAGAGATTGACCAATCAGAGAAGTCGCTGTTACCATGGAAAAGAAAACTGCAAGAAATGAGCTCTGCAGCAGCAGCCATTGACTCCCATGAAAGCATTGTGAATGGCATAATCGAGTTTTTCTCTCTACACTCCCAGTCTAGTTGCATATCATATATATAAACATTTTGTAATAAAGAGTTTTGTTTTTATGCTTATCATTTAGAACTGACTTGTAGATGCCATTGAATATATTTTTGTATATTTATATTGTGTCTGTTGCTTTGCTTCATGGGATAAATAGTTCATTCCCAATTAAAAATAATTTAAGTGCATGTTTGTCTTTTTTCACCTCTGAGCTGGCTGGTTTGGCGCTGCCCATTTTTGAACTCTGTGTTGAAAATGAATGAGGAAAATACACAGTTGTATAATGATATTTTTGAGCCCTGATCAATCACAGATCTTTTTTTCCTACACCTCCTCTATGATGTTAGTGAAAAATCTGAAGAATTGCATATTGTGGTTGCCTGTAGTGCATCAACCTGTTGACTTTTATTAAAACAGACTGTGACCTCAGACATCAGATAGATGGGATGAAAATGTTCTTTAATGCAGGCGTGACTAGGGGTTTTCCAGTATATGAATTTGTATTTATTACAATGATTATGGAATTTTTGTACACTAAACAGCAAACTTAGCTCAGCTGACGTGTTAAATTCTAATTCACATGCTCTTGTGTGACAGGTTTTGCAGTAGGCATCGGTTAAAAACGGGAGAAAATGTGCCATCAGTCCCTCGAGATCTGCTGCTCATGTCTGAGATGGTGCTGCCGCGGTTTATCATCACTATCATTCAGTACCTGAGAGACGGCTACACTGAGCCAGGTGAGGACATCATATCACACCTTGAAGGAATGGTTCACCTAAAAATGAAATTTGTTAGAAGTTTCACCCTCAGGCCATCCAAGATGTAGATGAGTTTGGGAAGAGATTTGGAGAAATTGTATCACTTGCTCACTACTTTAGTCTCTGCAGTGAACGGGTGCCGTCAGAATGAGCTGATTAAAGCATCACAATAATCCACACCACTTCAGTCCATATTGTGAAGTGAAAAGATGATGGGTTTGATTTTTTACAAACACACAAGGCAGTTTAACTTGAAACCATCACTTCTGACCAATATATGAGTCCATAATACATAACAACGCTTTATCCAGTGTAAAACGTTCATCTCCTGTTGTCCTCTCACATCAAAATCCTCTGAAAATTGTGCTGGACTGTTTTGGCTTGTAAATTGTGCCAAGTCTGTGCATATTTCTGTCCTGCCCTGGAGAAAGCATATTATGGATAGAGGACTCTTATTTTAGCTGGGTGCCGTGGTTTGAAGTTAAAAAAGACTTGTTTGTTTATTACAGCTTCTCACTTAACATGATTATCAGATGTTTCTGTGGATTATTATAATGATGTTTCTATCAGCTGTTTGGACTCTCATTCTGACGGCACCCATTCACTGCAGAGAATCTTTTCGTGAGCAGATGATGTAATGCTATATTTCTCCAAATTCTCCAAATGTTCTGGTAAAGAAACAGACTTAACTACATCTTGAATGGCTTGGGGGTGAGTAAATGTAGAGTTTAAAATTTTTTTTAGTAAGAATGTTGTTGACCAAACAGTTTCTGTTCCTGTTGTCTTGCGTATTTTTCATTTTCCTTGTGTATCCATATTGTCTACCCATATTTTTTCCATATAATGGAAGTCAATGGGAATCAAAACTGTTCAGTTACCAACAGTCTTCATTCATTTTTAATGCCCCGGTACTGCTGTAACTACTTCAAAGACCACATGAAATGGCTTCATGAGCATACAAGCATCAAATGTGGATACATTTCCTATTGGAACAGTTGGGGTGAGGTATATCGAAGGCTTTGCCTTCCATGATGGCGTCATCAGTAAGTTTGGTCCATTTTGCTTTGGAGAAATACTATATTTTAAATATGTCAGCTAAAAGCTATTCTGTGAATTTCTGTGTACACTAGATTGCCTCAAAGCTCATAGACATGAACTTAAAGCCACAATAAGCTCCAATTTTCATTTCATGTGGTCTATGAAATGTTTAGTTTGGAGCTGGTTCAGAGGATTCAGCTCATGAGCTGATCAGAAAAAAAAATGCTTAGCTTTTACAGTTATGATTTTAAAAATACAGCACTGTCTGCAATGTGAAATAATGTCAGCTGCTTTCTCTGTGGTTTTGAATAATATTAGCTCCATGTGTATGGCTTGTACTGGATGAGCCTGCTAATCGTGCCCACTGGGGTAACATATGCTGCTTTATTTTGTCTCACACACAAACATCTTATCATGTGCTGGCAGAGTCGGCCGCTGACAGAGATCTGCAGAAGGTTCTGCAGCAGTTAGAGCCGCACATATCCTTCTTAGAAGAGCTCACCAAGATGGGCGGGGCCATGCGCACTGTTCTCACCAAGATCTTAACCAATCAGCAGACCTTTAAAGAACTGAGCATGGGTGAGTATGTCTGAAATGTGTTGGTATGGCCTGCGGTGTAGTTTAGTTATCTGCATGCATCTTTTTTTTTTTTGTTTTTCCAGTCATTTGAGTTTTTAATTACCTTTTGTTTACTGGTGTTATATATATCACAGTTTATTTATTTGACTATTTCTACTTCCTCACCTTTACAATTTAAAAAGTCCATTTTTATTGCCTTGCCATTAAAAACCTATAAACACTAGCAGTCAAATGTTTTTGAACAGTAAGATATGTAATGTTTTTTAAAGAAGTCTCTTCTGCTCACCAAGCCTGCATTTATTTCATCCAAAGTACAGTAAAAACTGTACAATTTTGAAATATTTTTACTATTTAAAATAACTGTTTTCCATTTGAATATATGTTAAAATGTAACTTATTCCTGTGATCAAAGCTAAATTTTCAGCATCATTACTCCAGTCTTCAGGGTCACATGATCCTTTAGAAATCATTCTAATATGCTGATTTGCTGTTCAAGAAATTATTATTATTACTATTATTACTATTATCAATATTTAAAGCAGTTGAGTAAATTTTTTCAGGGTTCTTTGATGAATAGAAAGGTCCAAAGATAAGAATTTATCGGAAATAAAAAGCTTTTGTAACATTTTACACTATACCATGCAAAAGCTTGGAGTCAGTAGTTTTTTTTTTTTTTTAATTTTTTTATTTTTTTATAGAAATTAATACTTTTATTTAGCAAGGATGCTTTAAATTGATCAAAAGTGGATGATAAAGACATTTAAAATGTTACAAAAGATTTCTATTTCAGATAAATGCTGTTCTTCTGAACTTTCTATGCATCAAATAAACTTGAAAAAAAAAATCTACTCAGCTGTTTTCAACAATAATAATAATAATAATAAATATTTGAGCAGCAAATCAGAATGTTAGAATGATTTCTGAAGGATCATGTGACTAGAGTAATGATGCTAAAAATTCAGCTTTGAAATCACAGGAATAAGTTAGGCTACATTTTTAAAATCTATTCAAATAGAAAACAGTTATTTTAAATAGTACAGATATTTCAAAATGGTACTGTTTTTGCTGTACTTTGGATCAAATAAATGCAGGCTTGGTGAGCAGAAGAGACTTAAAAAAAAAAACCCATTTAAAATCTTAGTGTTCAAAAACTTATGACTGGTAGGGTATGCAAATGACCTTCATTATGATTGGCTGTCGTCTTCTACTGCAAAACAACTAACGATATTTATTGCATGAGAATGTGCAATGATCTTGTTAAACTTAGGCTTGTTTTTGGGAGCCATAAACACCAGGATGTTTGGGAACTTTCTGTTAATTGACTAAATGTTTAGGATAGTAGCACATACAATCTTAAAAATAAAGATTCGTTATTGGCACCTTTGATTCCATGAACTTTTTTTTTTTTTTTTTTTTTACCCATGGAACCTTTCCTTTCCAAAAAAGCTTCTTTAGGGTGGAACAAGTTTCTTCAGATTATTAAAATGTTCTTCACATTAAACAAATGGTTCTTTTAAGAACTGCTCACTGAAAGGTTCTCTGGAAATGGTTCTTTTATGGCATCGCTGTGAAAATCCACTTTTGTAACCTTATTTTTAAAGGTGTATCCTATATCCTACTTCCCCATTACTTAAAGTTTATGAACTGTTGTTACTGGTATGTGAATGTGGACTTTTATTATGCATTGATGTATTTTGGTTTTTAACATCAATTCAACTCTTTTTTTTAATTATCTGTTTTTGTAGCTATTAGCCTCCATAATGGACTTTTTGTCTGAGGAAGATGTTTTCTGTTGTTTTTTTACACTTCATATGACCCCCTTTAAAAATAGGCTCAACTCATTCTCAGTTTCATGTTCACACTTTTATATTGTCCTACACCCACAGGTCAAGAGGAGAATGTTTACGCAAAGAGGAACTATGAGAAGTATTTGTCAGCACTGAAGAGTTCAGGTCTGGTGTCAGTGGAGGAGAAAGGAGCTGGAGCTGGGGCAACAGATAATCCAGCTGGGGCAGGAGCGCTCAGTCTGCTGGGTAACACTTGCTGCCTCTTCTGTGCTTTATTCCTGATGGGCGAAACGTTTTTTTTTTAAAAACTTTGGTAACATTGTTACAATATTTTTCTTCATGTATTGTTTTTTATTATTTTAGGAGCTACTGCTGCTACCAGTCTGGAGGACTCTAGTAAAGAGGTAGGCACACAGACTTCTGGATTAGATAAAATGTGACCTAGCAACCAGTCAAAACAAGCACAGCAGGGTGTGTCTTCCCTTTGTGTCGCTGTTGAGAATACAACCTTCTTTTTTTGGCCACTGAATTGATTTGTCAAAGAGAATTGTTTTAGCTGTGCTCATTGTTGAGAAGAGTGGGTCAAATTAAAAGCGGTTCGTGTCTTTATCTGACAGGAGGATCAGGATGGGCTGCAGGGTGTGGGCCAGAGGAAAAGAGTGAAGCTCAGTAGCAGTACCAAAGGTAGATCCCATTACATCTCATCATTCTTAAATTTCATAAACAATTATTCCCCAAATAATGTAGTAACAAAAACAATTACATTTCTTTGTTGCTGTTTTCCTGTTTTGTTAGATCCATCCATAATGGACTCCCTGAAACATAAATGTTTTTTAGAAGAGTTATTGTTTTGGACTATTAAGTATGAATTTCCACAGAAGATGGTCACTTTTTTGCTCAACATGTTGCCAGATCAGGATTACAAGGTAATGCTGTTAAACTCTTACATGCAGGATCCAAAATTAACCTTTGCTTTTTTTTTAATCTGTAAATTGCCAGTAAATTTAGAAAATAGACTGCATTACTATTTCTTGCAAATTGTTACTCTCTCTGCAACTTTGGGAGGTTTAATATTGGAACTTGTACATATGGGTAGTGTTGGTCATATGGTATCAGATGTTCATAAGTTCTTAACTACTAGTATCCAACATTATTGTACTTCATTTTGTTCCACCATTTGTTATTAAGACTGATTGTAGCTAGTAGGTTGTAAGCTCTTCGTAAAGTAATATGTAGTCGCATAATTTGAAGTTTACCCTCAATATTATTAGACATGGTGATGGTAAAAAAAATATATATATATATATATATGGGAATGAAAATGAAACTTAAGTGCTTTTGTTTACAAAACATTTCCATTCACTTACAAAATGTTGAAACTTTGCATGAGAAACTTTGCATGCGTTCACAAAACTTTTATGATGGAATAGTGAAGTTCTCGAGGGAAGGCAAATGTTTTTGTGAGAAAATGCAGTACTTCTGTAATAGAACACAGTACATTTGCAAGGGAACACAAAAACATTGAAATCATTTTTCCTCCCATCTCATATTTTTTTCCATCATTATTCATCTAAGTTTAACAAATATGAGGTACAAATATGTCATGGTGCATAAATTGAATATATTGCACTTTTACACCACAGCTTAATGTTTCCATCCAAAGTTGGGAATTTAACTTTGGAATTGGAGAATTGGAATATCGCGCAGAACATTTGCGAGCAAGCACTGTTTCCATCCGACAAGTCAAAGAGAACAAAATTGTCACTTCCTGATAAACTGGCACTAAATCACTAAGAAAAGTAGGAGAAGCCACTGTATAATTTTCATGTATAATAAATTATTTGCGCCTCAGAGCGAGCAGACGAAACAAAATAAATGCGGTCATTGCTTTCGGAAGTGGATGCCTGCTGTTTGGGAACGCACTCGTGTAAGACAGTTCTGGGAGACAATTATACAGAAATACTTTGACGACAGACTTTGCTCGGGCATTTCAGAATGATCATAACATTTCAGATGCTGTGGAACGAGATCGGTCTGCTGGTTAGTCAGGTTTTGCCGTCCAATTGCGCAAAGTCGTGACATTTTTGATGGGCATGGAGGAATTTATTCGGCAAATGCGTTTCCATCTCCAGTTACTCCAGTTATTAAGCCTTTTTCGCACAAGTCAAAAACCACCTCAAGCGAGCGTAAAAACTTTTTTGCGAATTAAGGGATTTTTATTCAAAATTTGGCATTTCCGTCACTCGTTTCTCATGCGATTTTTCAAAATGCGCATTAAAACAGTGTGATGGTAACATGGCTAATGTTTATCTCTAAATTAGGGATGTTCATTTTAACCGTTAACCGGCCAATAAGAATTTTGACCGATTACAGTTTTTCTCGATTGCTAAAACACTATAACCAGGCAGTTGAACTAAAATTTCAAAACCATAATGCCATTTTTCAAAAAGCACACCCATTTCCCTAAACTATAAACTCTATTCCCTGCTTTGACACGAGTCAAATTTGGTGAACTGTTACTGCAAAACTCTACACACAAATCCCTACATTTCTCAGTGCTTACACCATGTGCTCATTTAGAAAGCACTAGCATTCAATATTGTTCACTCAAGTCAGCACAGTTTGAGCTCAGTTAGCACACAATTACCCAAGTGAAAACACTAGGAGTCAAAATTTATCACACACCAATCAGAACCTTCGATGGATAAAGGGCCAAAGTCAGCTTACAGTTTTTCTCAGTAGCTTTGGTGCATTTCTCAGATTAGAAATGAAATTCTCAAAACTACTTGTTCAACCTCCACATCATCTAGTCACTTGTGCACATCATAAAAAGTTTCTCATTCTTTTGAACAAGTTGCGATTGTTTTGGTACATTCATGCAACTGATTATGTGCATTTGTCTGTGGTTTCCTACATTATCAGTTACTAGTGTCATGTTGCTCAAAATGTATAGTTCTCTGTGCTATAGTCTTTCCCCTCAAAACATCTAGTCATTAGCTCATCGTATAGGTCATTACGGTAAATGAAAAATGGTTTATCTAGTTGTCACAAACTGTTAGGCATATGTTCTACACATTTCTATTAGACTTTTTATAAATTTGCCATGAATTGTTCGAGTGAATCTTGACTTTCACTAATGAAGAGAATATAGATCAACCAATGATAAAGCAGTTCTCTGAAACAGCTCAAAGGTACAACTCATGAACCTTCAGATGGAAAGCATATACTGTATAGACAGAGGACAACACAAGAGTTACAAATTCTGACCGTGGACTTTCTAATTTTTATTTTCGCCTTTGTGCACATATTTCTTTTTCTTTTCTATTTCACAATGACGTTGTAATGTGTGTGTTTTTTGTTTTTGTTTTTTCTTGGTCAGACCACTAGTAAAAGTGTAACTGTGAATCATATCCAGTCTTTTCCAATAAATATCCCACATACAGTAATGTGTAAATTTGTACTTTTGAAATGGATATATGACATACATAAGAATTGCAGCCTTCTGCATTTCAATCTGTCATCCAAACTGCTGCCATAGTTTACATAAGGTAACACTAACAGAGAGCACTGTTATACTGACAACATGACTAAGCACTTTGCCTATTTTGTTTGTGAACAATGACACAAGGACATCAGGCATGCTAGAGGATTACCCCCACTGCCTGGCCAGGGCCAGTATAGCCTGTGATGTTGAAGAGGTTCTTTGGCCTGTCTCAGACCAAAGACGGGATATTGGGGCAGAATAATTATTTTTTTTGTTGTTTGCTGTATTGTACTGTACTCTACAGTACATTAAATTGAGGAATAAAACATTTGGGGATTAACACTTATTACAGGTTTTTGTAGTATTGTTTTGAATTTATCTCATCAGTGTGTAAAACTCTGTTGTAGTGTGTGTGTTTTTGAGGGTTTTTGTGTCATATCTGAGAGCAAAATTTGGTTTTTCAGCAAGATTGAGTTGTTTTGAATGAAGAGCTTCATTTTGACCTGAATATAGCAAGTTTGGGGAATTGAGTTAGAAGTTATGGATTTGTGTTTAGAGTTTCGCAAAAAAGAGGCATCATTTCAAGAAATGTGTTTAAGCAATCGAGAAAAACTGTAATACAATCAGTTTAACGGTTTATTAATTTTTTTCAGTAATTTATCAAAATATTTTAAAAGGTTTGCTGCATGGTTAAAACAAGCTACAAAAAAAAACGTATAAAAAAAATAATACGTTTTTTAGAGAGAGAGAGAGAAAACAAAAAAAATGTATTATTAGTTATTAGTTAAATGTATTATTATTCATTCTGAAATAAACCGACGCGAATTACAAACATTATAATAAACACTGTAACTAGGCTATTTTAGTTCCCCTCACTCCACAACAAATCCTTTCAATTAACAGCAGGCTATTTAGAAAAGAACAAGAATTAAAAATGGAAGAAGCTATAGCTATTTAAACGACAAACCAAAACGAATTAATTTAGGCTAAAACGAAACTGAAACCAATGTTGGGTCTCTCGTTCGACATAAAATCAAATGTTTCCATATTCGCGATGTATTTGAATGCTAAAATATTATTTACCTTTTATGTAGGCCTTCACTCGCGTTCCAATATCCACGTAAAACAAAATGTTTTGCATAACTTCACGGCAGTACAGTGATAACGCTTAACGGCACAGATTTTACTACATATTTAAACTGAGCAGTGTTTTTTTTCTCCCCATATGTTTGACTGATTGTTTTTTATAATGATAATGAACAGGTTGCATTGTCAAGGTAGAATGCTTAACTGTGTGTGCGCATGCGGCGCTGGTGCAATCACTTGATTTTTTTTTCTCCTTCTAATGGTGGAAGCAACTACTCCTTTTAGTCATGAAGATAATCGGAATTGTAAAAGGTTTGCTTTTATTTGTGTACATTCACAATAAAAACAAATCTTTGCGCTTTTGTAAAATAAGCCTAAAAAAAAAAAATAATAGGATGACGCTTTCTGCCGTCTGGTTTCCTTTTGCGCAGCACAAAAATGAACCGAAACTCTGTATAGGCTACTTGTTGCACAGTTTTCTTTCATTTACTTAAATTATTATTTAAGTGAAAATATATTTCTCGTATAGGTCTACTTATTCGTTATAATATATAGCTTTATTATGTTTTTCTCCGCTCGCAGAAGCGCTGCAGGTGCGTGATGTGATAGCCATGATGACCATGTGAATCCTCATGTTTGCTGGATTTGCGCATGTAAAATTAATCCCCGGAAAACAAATGTTAGTATTTTTAACGGGTCACAGACACTTATTCTTTCTAATTTAATTCAGTTCTAATTTAAAATAATCTTGTCGGTTAACGGTTAATAATTGGTTAACGAGCGTCGGTTGTTGGTTAGGAAAAAATAACCGAAATGAACATCCCTACTCTAAATAGTTTTTTTTGTTGTCATTTTTTAGTTACTTTTTAAACCAAGATCTGTAACTTAAACTCCTCCTTCTGTGCCACAGATCACGTTCACTAAAACATTTGTACAACACTATGCCTTCATCATGAAGACCCTCATGAAGAGTCACGAGTCGGACACCATGTCCAATCGCATCGTTCACATCAGCGTGCAGCTCTTCAGTAACGAGGAGCTGGCGAGACACGTCACAGAGGAGTGCCAGTTACTGGACATCATGGTCACTGTGCTCCTCTACATGATGGAGAGCTGCCTTGTCAAGAGTGAACTGCAAGGTAACGAAAGAAACAAAGTGTAGGCTGTATTCAAAATGGCGTTCTGCCATGCTGCAGTGTGTATACCATGCACTGTTTGCAAATTCATTGGATGGCTGGCTGCTGAATGTCTTGAAATGTCTTCAATCTGTCACAGATGAGGAGAATAATCGTCACGTGGTGGTGAACTGTGGTGAAGCTCTACTGAAGAATAACACCTACTGGCCTTTAGTTAGTGATTTTATTAATATCCTCTCGCACCAAAGTGTGGCCAAGCGCTTCCTGGAGGATCATTCTCTGCTGCTGCTCTGGATGAGTTTCGTCTCCTTCTTTCAAGGTCAATAACTGACAGGAAATCTTGCAGTCATAGTTTTTGTTTCAAAGCCTGTAGTGATGTTTTTCCTCAGTCTTATGAATAGCAAAATGCAAATGAGTTAGTGTTTACTTAATTAAGCAATGAGTTATGAGAGGCTGTGCTTTATTATAAAATAGTTACGGCTATCGATATTGTGACTGTACTTAAAATACGTGCATATCTTTTATAAATGCTAACTACATAATAAAAAGCAGCCAGGACTTTTCATTTTAGAAAGGTTGTTATGGTTTTGTTGATTAAAATGAAAGAACTCTCTGTGCGATTTAGGTTATGTTACAGCTGCAACTTGATCTCAGGGAGTCAGTAATTCACTCTGATGTTATGGATTTCCTCTCTGTGCCTTTTGCTGTGTTAGGGATGAATCTGAATAAGAGAGAGCTGAATGAGCACGTGGAGTTTGAGTCTCAGACGTATTATGCAGCGTTTGCAGCTGAGCTGGAGGCCTGTGCTCAGCCCATGTGGGGTCTCCTCACACACTGCAAAGTCAAAGTGAGGCTACAGTCATCTCTACATGCATCACACTCCAGCAGCTTTTTATTTTTAAAATGTTCTCAGTTAGATTCTGCATACTGAGTTCTGTTTTAGTGTTTAATCATGTATTATTGCAGGTTTGTGTCTTCTAGAATTTCTTCTTCTAGAACTTCTAGAACTTTTGCGTTAAAAAATGCAAAGCAGTGCAGTGGAATTCAAAATAGTATTCTGTGTGAACAGCCCCTTATTAGAGGTTTTGAAGAGGCTTGTGTATGAACTTAACATGTTGTGTATTGTCAGGAGACCCAAGAGTACACTAAGACAGTGGTGCGGTACTGTCTGGAAACACTTCAGATGTGGTTTGATGCCATTGGGTTTGTAGATGAGGTACGGTCTTGATGATTACACTGTAAGATTGTCTTGATAAACGTGGAACCAGTGAGTAACCCCACTCTCTCTCTTTCTCTCTCTGTCACAGCCTGCCCTCAACCAGCTGACCTTTCATTTACCTCTCCATAGATACTATGCCATGTTCCTCAGCAAGGTGAGCTTGAAGCACACAGTGAAATGTTTTATTTTTTCCAAATTATTATTTTTTTTTCCCCTGTTTTAATTTTTCTGGATTCTGTTTTTTTTTTCTCCTGTTTTAATTTTTGTAGACTCTGTTTTAATGGGGAAAAATGAATCAAAATCATGTCTAATTCATTGAAATCATGAAACTTACAATTTTCTGGATTTGGTTTTAATGGTTTCATTAAATTTTAATAATCCAAAACATCTCCAATTAATTGATTTTATTAAGAAAAATTGTTTTTATTAATTCTTTTATTTATTTATTCTTCTGAAATACTGTGTTGTGTATTTACATTTTTTCTGGTAAATAAATGTCTGGTAAATATTCCTTAAAATATTTGTTTTAATAATAATTTTATTATTAGTAATAGTACTATCATTACATTTTAAGTAATATATTTCTGTCACAGTTTCTTCAAGTTAAACCGAACTTTTATTTTGATGGGTGGACTTTCAAGTTTCTGTTTGTATATAATATGATAGTTTTTCTCAAAAGAAATGGTAAAATGCTCATGAAGTGATTAGAGATTACGAAGAGATTACGTTCTTGTGTTCATGCAGAGGCTGAAAACAAGCGAAAGACATGCGCTCCATTCATTCACACAGAGACATGCAGAATATGCAGGATTTATATTTAAATTGTATTTTTGCTGCTTAATATTCGCAGACACTATTCCATTTCACATTTTAATTTAACTGTACTGACCTACTTTTGATATATTTATTTAAAATTTGGCAAATTACGTGACATTCTGCGTTATGCAGTAAATTCCGTTTTTATGACTGGATTCTGCGATTCCGTACACGTTTTCTGCATCACGGAAATCATAGGGCCCTAACAGTCTCAAACAGTCTCACGTCCTATAGTAGTGGTGTTCCTGAATCGGTCAGTGTTTTTGAACAAATCGGTTGAGTGAATAATTCAACGTATCACTCATAAAGACAGTCACTTGTCACTCCTACTTGTAAAACTGTGCAAGATTCATTAAAAAATCAATGACAGTTAATCAGTGATGTATTGATCTTTTCCTCTCAGCGAAGAGCTGCTCCAGAATCAGATTTTAAATAGGGTCCAGCAGTTGGTCTGTTTAAAGCTTTTATTTTATGAGCATGATTATAAACTGAACTGTTTTTCATTGTATTGCAGGGAGTGAAGTGTCAGGGTCTGGATTTGGACAGTTTGCTCCCTGATCAGGAGATGCTTATGAAGATCATGGTTCACCCTCTTCAAATACAGGTAATACACAATGAAGGTGAATAAAGAGATTAAGAGGAGAATTCAGGAGCACCTGATTGTGTGTAATTAATCAGTAGCTCACAGAAAATGTACATTTTGTTAGCGTTTGTTCATCCTCATGTCAAAGATCAAACAAATTCTGATGGTTGTCAGTTGCCAGTGCTGCCCAGGCTACAAATATATCATAAAAGGAGCAGATATGACTTGTACACTAAATTTCCAGTCTTCTGAGGTCATATGATAGCTTTGTGTGTGAAAGAGATCAAAATCACTGAAAGTCTTTCCCACTATGGAGCACTAAAGCCCGATTCGGACGGTAATAGTTTCTCATATGGACGTCTGTAAAAATAAATTTACATATCACCTGGGGCCTGTTCCATAAAAGACGCTAAGAAAAGCGGGGATTAAAGTCCAAAACCTGACTTGAAATAACCTAACAAATCAATCGGGACTAAAGCGGTTTCAAAAACGACAATTCAGGTTAACGCAATCTAATTCGATCCAGGTTCAGTGAGCAGAGCTGGGGAGTAACGAAATACATGTAACGTCGTTACGTATTTAAAATACAAAATATGAGTAACTGTATTTCGTTATAGTTACATCTTAAATGGGTGGTAATCAAATTACAGTTACATCCGAAAAGTATTTTAGATTACCAAAGTGATTACTTTGATTTTTAATGTCATTTATTTATTTTAATATTAGTGTAAAATGATTGGAAATTTAAACCATGAGGCAACTGGTGATGCTCTGACTCGCGTGCAGCCTGTTCAAACAGCAGCACCGCAGCAGAGAGAGCAGACTATAGTGACGACTCACTAAAATGCAAGAGAAAATCAGAAAGCCAAGCGCATAATTGTCATGGAAATAAAAGGACGATTTTACTTATATATGTGAAAAAGGACGGAACATCACAGTAGGCCATGCAATTTTTGTTTACCTGCAACAAAACTCTCGGCTTCAAAGGAACATCTAACCTTGAAAAAGCATCTTAAAGTAAGTTGTTCACAGCCTCAGGTTTGTAGGAGTTCTTGTTTTCTATATTTATGTAGTCTATAGTTAAACAATCTATCGAGGAAGAAGAGTGTTGTTTAGCCGAATATTAGCGCGATTGCAAATGTGATGCTGATTTTATACAATTCATAACAAAATGTTCATATTTAGTGACTTATTAAAAGAACAGTCTGATTTGCTCCATAGCGCAAAAATGGTTCAATACAAGCACTGGTCTATTTACACTAAGCACAAAAATTGTTTGGGATTGACATCATTAGAAAATACACCTATGTGAGACACGTGGTGATAACATTTGAGTTTGAAACCGCCTTATGCCGAACTCATTCAACTCCCTTCTTCTCCCTTTTCCCATCACATATCTGCCGCTGTTTTCAATAAGTATTAATAGCATCTAATTACTAGCCTATCACTTGTTGCAAAGAAAATGCTACTTTTTTCCTACATGGTGTAAATAGAATTTATTGCTATTTACACTTAATGCAAATAACCACTGCCTTCAAAATAAATCCACATCAGAAGAGTTGCGCATCTGAGAGCAACATTTGGTTCCTGAATGAAGCCGCGTATTGAACGAATCAGCTGAGAATGATTCAATTACATTCATAAAATCACTTGCTTGATTCCTGAATGAATCAGTCCTTTTGAACAAATCGAATGATTCCATGACTCTTTCATTAAGACAGTGATTTGCCACCACCTACTGGTGGTTTTAGTTTCCTCCCATATCCCATTTTTTTATTTCTATCTTTTTTTATTTCTATGTTTAAAATGTTGTATTGAAAATAATAATCTTATAGCATTATTTATCCATTTATAATTGTTTTAAAAGTATTCATGCCACCCATTTTTATTTAGAGGTGGTTAACATAAAAACAAGACATCAAAGTTAATATGCCCATTGCATTAAGTATTCCAAAGTATTTAGATTAAGTGACTAAAATTAAGTAATCTAACGAAATACTTTACAAAATACTTTTTAAAACATGTATTTTGTAATCTGTAACGAAATACTTTTTAAAAGTAACCTTCCCAGCCCTGTCAGTGAGTCAGGATAATGTGACGTACACGCTTATTCTGAAGCAGCCCTTAATATCGATCGTGGATCAAATCGATCCACCATAGCAAACAGCGAATATTTGTGCTGTTTAATGCATTTGAGACGTGTTTTCCTCAGTGCATAACTATTCTTCATCTGTAAATGTTAGAAAGTCATGCTAATATATCCATTTTGCCGTCAGGAGTGGGCGAGGCTTACGCGAGGGAATGAGCGCTGCACAGACGGAGCAGGATAGAATAATAGCGCAAGAATTCTGAATAAAATATACATTCTGCTAAAATATTTGTTGTTGGACATTAAATTCGACTCATGTGAAATTATAATCCTACATATAAGTGTATTTTATGATAGCAGTAACTGTAAATCAAATGTAAGCTGGCTACAGCCATACTAGCTCAAATTAGTTAAATGTGTGTTCCTCTTATCAGTTAAAATGTAGTCTGATTTCTATTTATTTTCATTTTTAATTCAGTGATTTTAACTTTTGATTTTGTGTTTTTAATGCTTTAAAGAGCAAATTTAGATTGTAATGTTTTAATGTTCTAATAACCATAAAAAGGTACAGCTGTCATAAAATCAGAGAGAAAGGCTGCATGGCTAGAAATTGCTGATCAACTGAATGCACAAGTAGCAACTATGTTAAAATGTTTTCATATATCTTAAAAAAGGTCATTAGACTACATTTTGGGCACAATACGTTAAATACAGTTGGTTGTAGTCTGTTTTTTATTTATTTAATTATTTAAAGTGTATTTTCTGTATACCTTTATTTTTGGACTGATAATAAAGTCAACTGATTGTATGTGAGAGACAGTGGTAATATCGATGCGTTCCTATTGGTCAGAGTTAGAGGAGCTCAGCTTAGCCTGACAGTTAGCCTGCTCCTGACCAGGTTAGTTTGCCAGCATAAGTTGCCACAGTGACTGAGCTTGAGCTATGGTAATTTTGCTTTCAGAAACCAAATCAAGTGAAAATAAGTCAGAATTACTGAAATAAGCCTGGCTTATTTGGTAAACTTGTTTTATGGAACAGGCCCCAGAGTGATAAATCTCATGGATTCGGATGGCAATTTATTCACAGTGGAGTGAGTTCTGTGATCCTGTGAACCCGGGAACGCGCTGCTCACGTGGTCAGTCACATGATTGCTGTAAATAAAATGAATTTTATTTTCAAATTTACTCTTATTATTGTGTAAAATGTATTTTTAGAAATACTTATTGTTCCAAGCGTATTTTCTAATATATAATCCTATTTATTATTTGATTATTTAAATCTCCTGTTTAAAACTAGGAATATAGACGCACTATAGTTGTATATAATTGTACGCAATATAGTTATGTATATATCTGTTTATAATACACATTTTAAAATTTGTATTGCATAACTGCTGCTGCCGCCATAAAGACCCATTTCGAATGTTTACGTGCTTTTCTTCTCTTTCTGCTCCCAGTCGCTGTAGTGGAGCAGTTATGAAGTATTGTTCTTTTAAATACTTTACAGCATTTCGGAAATAAATATGTATGCAAATTACACAGAAGTACAACAGTTAGCCTACCGTACGGTGTTCGGGAGCGCTCAAAAAGGGTTTAAACACTGAATTTTGAATCGATTTCTTCTCATAAACTCAGAGATGTGGATTCGGACGGTAATTAAATTACCACACGACCATGGTGTTTGTCAAAAAACAGTAGGTAATTTGGCCAGGGATTTTTACTGGGATGGTAAGAGATGAACATGGACATTCTGGATTCGGACGGCAATTAAATCACCAGCTACCCCCTGTAAATGGTGAAAATCACTTGCGTTCCCCTGAGAAACAATTTCATTTCGTCCGAGTAGGGCTTAAGAGTGACGACTGAAATGAAATGGAGCAATTTAATAAGTAATGTATAAAAATGGAAATAACTAATTTTTAAATAGAAAAATTAATAGACATTTAAAACTGTAATTGAATAAAATATTACATACTTTCTACGTTTAAAAATAAATAGACATTTAAAACAATTTGTTTTAAAAAGTAAATAAAACAGGAAATTTGCCAACAGTCTTTTTTCATTTTGTCAAATGCTTTTTTTAATCTATTCCAGTTTGAAAAATGCCATTGGACCGACACTAAGCTCAGTTGGTTCTGAATTGAACACAAACAAGTCGTATGAAATAATTTTATGATAATGTTATGGTGTTATATTTCATTTCTTTTGGAACTTGGCTGTGTAAAGCACATCCACTTGTGTTGTATGGAAATAACCTGGACATTCTGCAGAACACCTGAAACAGAAAGATATGTTTCATGAATGAAAGAAAATCCTATGAATTTGTGAGTTCTGCACTCTGATGCTATTTATAATGTATTAGAGTGCTTTTGTTTTGGATCTAGGTGCTAAAATATTACGGCCATACACAAGGCTTCATTTTGTCCATCAGTGCATTAATGCTGCTGAAGCAGAGGACATTGTGTTGTGTAATGTTGCAGCCTTTTGTCGTAAATCTTCACTGATGTCTCACATTTCACTTCTGGGATGTGACTTGATGTCGTGTTATGAAGTTAATGCTGCAGTGTGTGATAAGCAGACAGGACCCATGTGTTGATCTGTGTGTGTGTTTGTGCAGGCTAGCCTATCTGAGATCCATAGTAACATGTGGGTGAGAAACGGGCTGCAGATTAAAGGTCAGGCCATGACTTATGTCCAGTCTCACTTCTGTAACTCCATGATTGACCCGGACATCTACCTCCTACAGGTAACATGCTGCTGACACTCTCGCTCGCTCACCTAACACATCTGTACTGAAATAGGTGTTCATCCAGGGTCCAGAATTCTTTGCCACACCTGATTTTATTTTGATTATTCATGCAATTATTTTGTTGTCAGTTGGCAGCCCTAATTATTTATTATTTTTTTAGCAATTTGTTCATATGTCAAATCCATTTTGCATGTCGTGTTTTTTTTCATGGCTTAATAATGTGAGGAATGTTCCTTCTTTTTCTTTAAACCTTTCTTGGTTAATTTTCCTCTGAGGTAAAAGTTGTTAGAAGACACACAGGATACAAAAGCAAATTTTCTTCAGTAGACAGTTTGATCTGAATCATCACATCATTCATTGAGGGTCAAGGCAGTCATTATAATCTGTTTTTAACCATTACTGGCTATTTGAGCCAAAAGCCCATTGCTACTAGTATTTAGCACTTTCTAAGTGTTAATGGATCCTGAATGTTTCCTCCTGAGACATTAGTGATTTATCTTCAGCTCACTCATTTGGCAGCCATTATAAATTGTGTTTTGATTGACTTATATCAGTCTATTTTTGGTCTTCAGGTGTGTGCGTCTAGACTGGATCCAGATTACTTCATTTCCTCAGTGTTTGAGAGGTACGACAATATTTCTGTCTTGGATTGTGTTTTCACACTCAGTGATGGCTCCTAAAAGTGATGTGTTTATGCCAGGTTCAAGGTGGTGGATTTGCTGACGATGGCGTCTCAACATCAGAACGCAGTGCTGGACTCAGAGCAGGAGAGACCCATGCTGGAGGGGGCGCTGACCTTTCTGGTCATTCTGTGCAGTCTCAGAATACACTTAGGTGCAGATCTTCTCCATCTCACTAATGATACATCATACAAAAGATTTATTAATAAAACATGCTACTTCTGATTGGTGAATCTAAGGCTTCTTATAGCCTTAGAATGTGACTGTTTTAGAGTGCTGAATACAGTTACATTCACACATAGTTTGGTTATAAATAAGAGCTATTAAAGTAATGGGACTCACACCTGCATTTTGAAAGCGTGTTCTATAAACGTTCTGGGTGAATCGAAACACTTTAGAAAACTAGTTGGCTTTCACAGTTGGCTTTTTCATACGGTGTGATAGCACCAGCTTTTCTCATGTGTATTGCATTTTTTCCCCCCGGAAACTGGAGATATTAACTCAAGTCTTTCTCTCTTTGTGTCTCATTGCAGGAATGTCTGATGATGAGATTTTGAGAGCGGAGATGGTGTCGCAGTTGTGTATGAATGATCGCACCCACAGTTCCCTTCTAGATCTTGTATCCTTTCTCCATGAAAACATGATGTACTCACAGCGAGTTCAATAAGTACTCTGCTTTGATTGTGTTTTTGCAAGCGTTAATACATCGTCAAGTTGTACTTGGTTTTATATCTTGAGAATCAAATTTTTTATATTTTATTTTTTTAAATACTATAACCCATTCCGGAAATAACCTCAGTCCAAAAAAAAACCCCCCTTCAAATCATAATATAATAGCTAATGTTAAATTGTTTAAAGGGGTCCTATTATGGTCTTTTACAAAGTCTTGATTTTGTTTTGGGGGTGTACTAGAACATGCTCTCATGCTTGGTGGTTCAAAAATCGCATTATTTTTCACATAATTTACATTATTACAATACCTTTCTCCCCTGCCTGACACACACGGCTCGATTAGTTCCGGGTTTGATGAAGGCCCGCCTTCCGAAAAACGAAATGTGCGAACAGCTTAGACAGTGTTTCAGTACTGCCCCGCCCCTTGCCAAAGCAGCAAGTTCCGTCTGCTTCGGTATAGTTAAAGATGGCATCAATATTGCCATATCAATTTGAGCCAGATTCAGACGCCAAGAATATTGAATAAGAGGATCGCGCAGAACCTTTGCACACACAGATATTGCAAGACATATTAGAGTGGTAACGTTGTTGTTGTTTTTTTTTGGCTAAATAACGTTTTAGATACGATGTCAACAACCGCTTAAAAATAACTGCATTTACTATGTACAGATAAATGCAACGGTAATATGTATTATGTTTATTGTTCTTTAATTCTAACATTATAACATGAATTGCAGTGAAACTGTTATACAGTTGAATTTATTTATACCACAGTCCAGTGTTTCCCACAGATTTGCACTATATTTGTGGCGTATATATGCAAATTCATTCTCTGCCAGCAGGAGGCGCTTTTAGAGTGGTAGAGATAGAGGTTTCCCCGGTAACGGCTGTACACAAAACAGAAATGAAAATGACATCCAAAATTTTCTGAAGACAGTCGGTTTCCTTCAGAAATACAGTGATATAAAAACACCTGGGTTTCGGTTTTGAAACGTGCAGCAGTGCTCAACCAAGCGTTCTCCCCACCTGCCAACCATTCGAATTTCCGTAGGCGGGATTTATTTTAATGATATTCTGGACTGCTTTGAGACATCACAAACACCGGAAAACAACGATGTAGTCCAAATGAGCCGTTCATTGTAGTTCTTGAAAAGAGATTTTTTTAAAATCGAAATATCTCCCTTTGGAGTGGACTTTGAGATTTGTAACTTTGTAGATCGTTTTATGCTCAAATATACACACTGACTAAAATGCAAAAAGTGAAAAAGCATAATAGGACCCCTTTAATATTAATCACATTACTGACCTCTTTGTGGGCTTAAATTGAATATTTTGATCACGTTAGTTGGAGTTTACTGATTGTCCTTGACTAGCTGTAGATCCCGGAGAATCCGAACCCTAAGAGCGGTGTGGTGCCAGGCAGCTGTAGTTTTGAGGAGATGCTGTCTGCTGTAGCTGATTTTAAAGCCCCAGTCTTTGAGCCTGGAGGATCCATGCAGCAGGGCATGTACACGCCTAAAGGTGACCCACCTTATTGTTTCGCCATATAGACTATGATGGGCTATTTTCCTGTATATTCACAGTTTTGAGATGTTGTGTGTACCTCTCATTACCTCCAGATGGCAATGTGAGTCTATGACTGTGGTGTTCGACACATTTCTCTGCATTATCAGAAGCATATGTTGTGTCTTTGTTTCTGTTACCTGTTACATATTTCTGTACATTTAAAATTCAGTTCTAATTGATCTTCATTATATGGCCATTTTATTATCTGGGGTGGTAAGATTTTTAAAATGTTTTTCAAAGAGGTCTTTTAAGCTCACCAAAGCTACATTTATTTGATCTAAATACAGTAAATAAAACGGTAATATTGTGAAATATTATTACAGTTTTAATTAATATTTTATTTATATTTTAAAAAAAAAAGTATTTTAAAATGTAATTCATTCCTGCGATGTCAAAGCTGAATTTTTAGCTGCCTTTATTCCAGTTTTCAGTGTCCATCAGATGATCCTTCAGAAATCCGTCTTTTGTGCTGGTTAGACAAACAAATTGTCTTTTTTGACATTTATTCCATAGTCTGGTCACTGTGACTAATGACACGAGTTTAGGTAACACATCAACTAAATATCAGGATATTTCATGGTTGATCCATTCATTCAAAAAAATGTAATCAAGTTTTACAGTGTTTCAGCATACAAATGATGAGTTTCTACTGGTGTTTTGTTCGTTTTCTAAAACATTTTTTGTATAAATATGACTATATTGTGGCCGTTAAGCTTTTTGCTCAGCTCTTGCCACATGGTGGCAGGCTGAGGCTGTTTCAAAATTATCCTTTTTTTCATGTTTTATTTTCTGTGTGTGTGTGTGTTTTCCAGCGGAAGTCTGGGAGAAAGAGTTTGACCCTATAATGGTGATTCTACGCACAGTGTACCGCAGAGACGTGCAGTCGGCCATGGATCGATACGCAGCATTGTGAGTCTCTGAAATCATCCAGACCTCCTCATTTTAACATTCACTTTATTATTTAAACACTATGCATCGTCTGTTTCACTTTATTTTGCACAAATCGAGATTCTTTAAGGTACAGTTTAGAAATGCACCCAAATACGACAGTTTATACAACAGATATATTCTTTGAGGTTTGAATCTTTGTAAATATTAGGGCAGTGACTTTCCTATGACTAGATATGGCTGGCATTAATGGACTAATGTAGGCAATCGCAAAGGAGAAGATGAGACTCTAGGAAAGGTTTAATATAGTAATGCAACTTCTGTGAAACATTCAGTCTGAGGTGGAGCATCTCTGAGATGTGGTCATTGATCATCCTGAAACCAAACTGAGAAAAAAAAAAACTCACCTATGGAGCCGTAAATTGCTCGATTTTGTGCTGTTGACCTTGAGTTTGAGGGTCGCTCTGTGATAGAGGCAGTTATCTTCAGGGTCACTACTTTTCTTGTTCTGAGGAAGGTGTTCGTGGAGGGACTTACACCTGAAATGGGTTTTCCCAATTAGAGTCCTGTCATGGAGAATCAATATATCACACCTCAAATACAGATTCCCTCTCCAACCACCACCTTTACAAACATTTCCTGTTCATCTTAGCCACAAGAAGATTTTCCATAAGTATGGCAGCAAAAAAATAAGTGATTCCAAAACAAGAGTGTAATCTAAATTTTTTTTTTTTTGTTCCTATAAGTAGTATCTCTGTCTTATCCAAATTTAATAAGAGAAAATTATTGCTCATCCAGTCTTTTACATCTTTAACACATTCTGTTGGTGCGTTCATTTAGACGTTTCATCTGGTCTCGTAATATATAGTTGAGTATCATCAGCATAACAATGGAAACTAATCCCGTGTTTTCTAATAATAATACCAAGGGCCAACATGTGTATTGAAAATAGCAGAGGGCCTAAGACAGATCCTTGCTACACTCCATACTTTACCATTGTTATTTGAGATGTTACCCTGTTTAAATAAACAAAGTGATAATGATCAGACAGGTAGGATCTAAACCATCCCAAAGTCTGCCCTTGAATTCCTGTATGGTTTTGTAATCAATCTATGAGTTTGTCGTGATCTATACTGTCAAACGCAGCACTAAGGTCAAGTAAAACTAGCAATGAGACGTAGCCTTGGTCTGACGCAAGAAGCAAGTCACCAATTATTGGTAACATTCACCAATAGCCTGCATGGCCTGCAAGTGATGTCAGCCAAAATAGGAGTTATTTTTCTTTGTCATCTTGACATTAAAAGTGTATTCTGGTCTCTGTAAATTCAGTGGCCTGGTTAAATCATAGTTTTGCAATAGCTGCAAGATCAGTATGAAATCCGTAAGTGTTAGAAAGAGAGATGTCATGTAAGTGGTTTTCAGCGGAACATATTGTATGTGACATTGCTCATGTCAGTTTGTGAATATGTTTTGGTTGTGCTTGTCAGACCGCTGGATGATGGATTACCTGTCAAGAGGACTAAATATTTTATATCCCTTGGTCCTTTCAATGCTAATGGAGTCAGTGATGTCTTTAAAGCAGGGCAGCTGTGTTCAAGTCTGATAAAGCAGGAGTATTTCTCAAGCACACGTTTTGTTTGCAGTTGGTGTGTATGTTTGCATTTTATCAGCTGCATTCATGTCTTCTGTGGCTTTACCTCCATAATATTAGCTGTGCATTGTAACGTGGTTTATACTTGTCTGTGTTTTGACTAATATAACAATTCTCAGTGTCTAATTTTGTGAATCAATGGAATCATACACTTACAGGCTGTACTTTAGAACCTTGAACACAATATGGATCCAAAACCCAAACATGTTGGGAATTTACTGGCCAACCTTTTCCATTTAATGGAAAGTAAATGCAGACTTGGGTCTGTTTAATTCCAAATTGACAAAAGCAAATTTGCTTAGTGTTTACCTCCACAGTAGTTTTTAAGTAAAGGTTAATGTCACTGTTACTGCTGATGTCACTCAAACACCATATCTGATTTGACCTCTTCTGAGGAGTGGAAGATGTTCGGTAAGTAAGGCCTTAAATTTGGGTCTTTCTTTTCCTCACACAAGCCATTGTATGACTTCAGAAGACAAGTTGTGGACAGTGTTTATAATTTTATGGTGCTGTCATTTTGGAAACTGACAGCCCCATTCATTAACATCATATTGAAAAGAGCAGCTAGGACAACCTGCTAAATATCTCCATTTGTATTCTATGAAACAAAACAAAAAAATCATAGAGTGAATAGATGATAGAATTGTTATTTTGGTGTGAAATAATATTGTTTTAGCATACATTTCAAATGCTGTTTAGTGTTACGTTTCAGGATTACACTGAAAAATACCCAAAAGGATTAATTTTAAATTTCTAATTAGATTTTTAATATTAGTATGGAAACTATGCTAAAGTCAATTGCATAGTTTAATGATTGTCTAATACTGTAAGTATTTTTGCCTTTTGTAGTTTGAAACAGTCCGGCATTCATACGGGGAACCCCTGGCCGCCCTATAAGGAGAGGACCCCTTTGCACCCCTGCTATAGAGGACTGGTGCGCCTTCTGCACTGCAAAACCCTACATATCGTCATCTTTACACTGCTTTACAAGGTGAAACTTATCTTAGAATAAAACGTGTGTATGTCTGGTCATTTAGTTGAATTAAATAAATGGTTTTCCCATTGTCTTTTCACCTCTGATAACTGTTGACTGTTTTTATGTTTGTTTGTTTAGATCTGGATGGATCATCAGAACATGTCTGAACATGTGTTGTGTATGGTGCTGTACCTGATAGAACTTGGACTTGATAATCAGGTCCAGGATGACAAAGTGGAAGAGGTAAGCATTTTTTTTCTAAATTAAAGAATGGTCTAGTCTCAAATTCATATAGCACGGCCACACCACAATGATGCATATTGCCAGTGCTTAATTTGTAAATTGGAAGCAATAATGGCAATAACTAAAAATAATTTTAGACTACCAGCATTAATTTATGAATTACACAATCACGTAAATGATATATTTTAAATTTTAAAATGGTGACATTTGACTAAAGAAGTCAAGTAGTTTGCATCACTGGATGCTTCTGCAAGTGTTTTAATATTTCTAGACATGAATTTAATAAACATTTAACAATTAAATGTTTAGCTGCTTGCATCTTACCTTGCGCTTGATTGGCAATCAAATCAAAATAAATCATTTTGACAATTTTTGACATTTTGACATACAGATTGCAGCTCAATGTTGTTATTTTGTAGCAATATTGATATATAATTACAGATTAGAGGTTGACCGATTTTACCGGTAACGATAGCTAGGTTGGACCACACTGGCTGATACAGAGTAAGCAACCGATAGTTTTTAAGATACTGAATGATAACTAAAATAGTGCTTTACTATTAAAAAAAAAAAAAAAAAAAGCCATACTGAACCATACTTTGTAATTGAATAAAAATATTGGTATATAACAATATAACAATATATTGGTCATTTATGTTATTTAATTAACTAATGTTAACAGATGCAATTTTTAAATTTTACAATTAAGAAATGTATTAGTAAATGTTGAAATTAACACACTCTAACAACATTCTACAACATCTTCTGTAACCAGGGTTTGAAATTAACACCCGCCAAATGTGGGTAAAAATCAGCTGTGGCGGGTAATGCTGTCAAATCACTAGCCAGTTTGGTGGGTTACTTTTCATAAATTATTTTCACTCATGAATTTCTTGAGCAAGTTCATTCAAGCCAAATCTGCGCAGATTTAGACTGAACATGTGAGTCGTCATTATATATTAAATACAGCCTAATTGCACAGCATCTGTGCATATCTAGCTTACTTGAACATACCTCACAAATATCGGCACGGCGAACTCGCTGGTTTCCTATGTATTGAAGCAATAATGAAGTGTCGAAAAATGACTGAAGACTCTCACCGTGTCTACACCAGATGCGAGCGGCACGACAAAATACAACAGAACCCATTATGATCAGTGACGCTGTCTACACTGGATGTGGTGTGATGCGACAAATCCCCGACAGTAAACTGATGCCTTGTTCTATTTATGACGTACTGACACAAAGCTCCAGTGATTTGCAACGCCCGCTTTGTCACATCCAGTGTGGACAGCCTCAAGCTGCTGGTTTATTTCTGTAAATTTTATTATTATTATTATTATTTGGCTAGTAGAAGTTATGAATGGCCGGTAACTTAAAAATTTTGTAGCCAGATTGGCTGGTAAGTGAAAAAGTTAAATTCAAACCCTGTCTATAACATTAATGTTACAAATGCACTCCTAATGTAAAGTGTTACCATTTCATATCAACAGTCATGCTTAAAGAAGGCCATCTTTAAATTTTTACACAAAGGCCATAGCATTAATATTATATTGCATGTGGATATTTGATGTATTCTCTCACACTTTATTTGATTTTATTTTTGAACACTTGATGATTATCTAATCAAAATAACAAAATATTGCAGTGGCACACCGGACCGCTGCACCGCGTTTAGGACACAACAGACGCAGCCCGGAAAAACTATCGGTATGGATTTTTGCCGATAGTTCCAGCAGTCGACTATCGGTGCCGATTAATCAGCAGAATTGATCAATCGGTTGACCTCTATTACAAACGGGTGGCTAAATTATACAGCCCTACAAACAAGTACAGCAAACCTGGAGTTCTTTTTTTTTTTTTTTTTTAAATCACTATATTGTTTTTTATCAGAAAAATTGCTTTACGATTTCCCCAAATTATACAGCTTTAAGTTCCAGTCTGTTTGCCTGGCTTCCATGGGAAGTAGTGTCGTAACACACTCAACTCATCTACCAGCCAGCACACCGTAATTACTCTATTAGCGCTTAACTAATAGCATCAGTGTTCGTCCTGAACAGAACAGCTTCTGACTAGATTGTTTGTGGCAGCTGAAGCACAAGCTTTCGATAAGGATTTCAGGCTGTTGTTGTTTTGTCCGTCTTGCTGAGATGTTTTTTTTCACTCTGTCATAGGAGCCCTGTATTGAGGAGCACTGCCATGACAGCTGGTTCCCAGGCACCAGCCTGCTGTCTAACCTCCATCACGTCATCAACTTTGTGCGGGTTCGAGTGCCAGAGACGGCACCTGAGGTGGAGAGGAAGAGAGAAAGGGAGAGAGAACGAGAAACTCCACCCAGCACCAGCTCTGAGAGCACCACCTTCGGACAGGTGAGCCACACACTCACAGGTGTACAGGGTCATCTGACTCAAAGGGTTCAGAGACAGGGCCACCAGTCTCTGTATGCTGTTGTGTTGATGACATCGCTCTCATTTCACAGAGTTCCAGAAGGCTGACAGGAAATTGGAGAGAGGTAGAGGGATTTGGGAATGATTTTAAAGTAGTGTGAAATGATTTGGACAAGCAAGTTTGGAATGGTTTGAATTAGGAAGACTGCACTTGTTTTGTTTTGTAGACATGCTTTTGAAATATTCATAGAAAAGTTGCTCCTTTCTTGTTATTAACATTTCCAATAATTATACTGACACAAGTAAGTGGGTCTGTGACAAATAAGCTTGTCTGAGATTATGAAAACGGGAAGAAAACGTATTGCTTAAAATGGATGTTCAAAGATGTTCAAAAATATAATTTATTCCTGTGGTGGTAGCTGAATTTTCATCACACCAGTCTTCAGTGTCACATGATCCTTCAGAAATCATTCTAATATGCTTATCAATGATGGAAATGGTGCTTTTTTTTTGGATACTTTTTTAAGGATTCTTTGGTGAATGGTTCTTGTGTATATTTTATATAACATTAAGAATGTGTTCTTCATTAAAGAGGTTTAGTCAAGTCTTCGGTTCTCTGAAGAAATTACACACAGATCCAGACGCACAAAATGAATATCATGTCATTGACCCAATTACAAATAAGTGCACAGGAAATAGAGCACTGGTCATAATGTACCTTGTACATTAAGTTTTCTGTGATTGTGTTTGTGTGTGATTGTTTTTTGTTTTTTTTGGTTTGTGCATTGATCTGTCCAGTTTTCTCCTGCTTGGTTTGTTTAAAGTGTTCACAATATGTTCTAGCTAGATATGAGTGATGAGAGGAAGTTTGCTTTAAGTGCGTTTCAAGTGATGTATAGTGATATAATGAGTCTTGAGCCCAGCGGTCAGCGGTTCACTGCTCATCTTTAAATATTCATCCACTTCAGTGAGATCAGCATGCTAATTAAACACACTATGGACAACTGACACGTTCCATAAGGGTTCGTAGTCTGTATGTGCAAAGGACTTGTCCATTATTATACTGATTCCAGAATATGTTCTGCCAATCGTGGGTCAGAAATGTCATGAATACATTTAAATTAGAGTAAAGCAGGTCTTTTTTTATGACCAGTGTCAGGTCTAACCTTGAGCTTCACCTTTGTGAGTTTGACGTCCTTCTGTGATCTTGTTTCCTGTCCTCCTTTTTCCCCTGTTGGGCAGCAAATGTCACTTGCCTAAAAACCGTTTCTTATGAGACACAAAGTGCTCTTCTGCTGGGGCTGCTTACTGGTTCAGAAAGCCTAATCCTCGTTTGAGTCGCATACAAATTTCAGGACGTGGATTTGCCGTATGGGGCTGAACACACAGAACATGTTTTTGCATTTAAGTGTGATGCCTTTCCATTGTTGTTTGATGTAAACATCCACTGGCCTTAGTCTTGTGTTTTCTCTGTGTGAACAGCCCCTAAGAGTTTTAATCAATTAATACAAAGGAGTGGTGACTCTGCAGTTTCTTAAAAGTAATACAGGAAAAACCATATCCTAAATTTTTTTTTAACATTTTTTATATTACACACAGCTTTGTATCATTGATAAAATGACACATACTGGTCAAAAGTTATACAGTATAAATGTACTATAAAATAGATAACCCCATCGTGTTGCGCTTAACACCATTTTATAAACGCTCTAGGCCAGGGATAGGCAATTTCGGTCCTGGAGGGCCGGTGTCCTGCAGCGTTTAGCTCCAACCCTAATCAAACACACCTGCCTGTAACTTTCTAGTGATCTTGAAGACATTGATTAGCTTCTTCAGGTGTGTTTGATTAGGGTTGGAGCTAAACTCTGCAGGACACTGGCCCTCCAGGACCGAAATTGCCTATCCCTGCTCTAGGCCCTTTAAGACCATGCATTACAGTGATTTAACACCCGGACTCACCCTCCAGTGGGTTATTGCTTTAATAATAGCATGTCAGTTACTTGCTGTGAGTGATTATGTCCAAAGAAATCTCCTCTGTGTAACAGTGGGTGTGCTGTTGTGTGCTTGGTCTCATAATTATCACTTGCAGCTATATGTCTCATTTTCATTCTGCCTGCTTATTCTCTGTCTGTGGTTTCTCCTCAGAACCTGCGTGAGGCTCAGGTGTTCAGTCTAGTGGCGGAGCGCAGAAGGAAGTTCCAGGAGATCATAAATCGCAGTAACCACGAGGCCAGCCAGGCAGTGCGGCCCAAGTCCTCATCCTCCCGCTGGCTGCCGCCCGGCTCGCCTCCGCAGCTGGTGACCGAGATCCTGGAGATCCGTGAGAGCATGTTGTCTCTCCTGGTCAAACTGCACCAGAAACTGTCTGCCAAGCAGAACTCTCTGTCTCTGAGCTGGTTGGCCGAGGTGGATCCGGCCCATCACGCGCACGGAGATGGATTAACATCCATCGAAAGAATCCTGGCCAAAGCTGCCGCCCATAGCCGGCACAGCAAGAGGTGCCTACAGGAGATCTGTGGGAAAGTGTGTCCACCCATACCGCCCAAGAAGAACAGTCCTGGAGATAAGAAGAGTATGGACAAGGAAGAGAGGTGTGTGTTCTCCGTTTCATTTACACCCAAGAAAGCCTTTTATTTTGTCTTTTTCACCCTTTCTCAGAACACTGGAATTAATTAAACATGCTGTTTGTTGCCTGCAAACCCAGCCAACTATAGTATGCGCATTTGTGTCTGGAGGTTATCATAGCAACTATGCTCAGAGCAGTATTAGAGGAATTGCTCATTTGATTGTCCCTGACTTTGTCAGCTAGAATCTCTTGAAGCGTGCCATTCCTGTCTGTATTAGTTTATGCCCCTCTATAAAGTGTCTGTTCCTCCCGTCCAAATAAGAAAGGAGAGAGATGGACAATGACACAATGCTCTCATCTAATCAATGTTGCCAGGTATTTAAAAGGCTTTGTGGTACGATGCTGTCAGTGGTTAGAATTTGCTGAATTAAACTGATTATTAGGGTTTACAGATATTCAGATACGTTTAGTGTAATTTTGGAGGGACAAACAGACAGATAGACAATATGAGCATTAGTGCACGTTTTCTGAGAAAGAATTATACAGGCTTTTCTTCACTGAACAAATGGTTTTCTGTAGGGGTGCAAATTTTATTATGCACATCGGTTTTAATTGTGGATAGTAATAATGTGGCATTCGTCCACCTGATTACCTGATTTGTGGCAAATTTGATTTGCTGCTAACTGCTTGTTTGGTGTTTCTGCAATTATTGGCTGCAATCATGTTAATATTGGTTAAAAGACTGTTTTTAATTAGTTTTTTGTTCTGTTTTTTCAAATCATTTCTGTTCGTATTGGAAGAATTTTTACCTTTTTTCCTAATTAAACAGCTTATGGAAATATGTTTTTGACCAGCAGCTTTATAATGTAGTCAAACCAAAATTTATTCAGACACCTTCAACATTTCTCACATTATCAGTTTATTTGCCATAGTTTAGAAAATGGTAATAAATTATGAGAAGAACTCAAGAGTTATACTGTGTCAGAACAAATTCATCTTGATAATCACAAATGAATTACAGTCAACTCAATTTATTCAGACACCTTCCAAAATTTCTCACATTATCACAGTTTATTTGCTATAGCTATAATTCAGAAAATGGTAATAAAATATGAGAAGAACTCAAGAGTTATACTGTGTCAGAACAAATTCATCTTGATAATGTCAGATAACTTTGATAGAAAGGTATGTAACCAAACATGGTCAAAGTGCCAAATCAAATTTTTGGTCACAATGTTTATCAGTTTTACTGGTAGTCCACTGTATGAAGAATTTTTGGGTGTAATATGTCACAGTTCTACTTTATTTTGCTATCCTCACTTACATAAATGAACTATAGTGTCCTGCACCCACTAGTAAAAAAATATCAAATATTATATCTGGTGTCTGAATAATTTTTGGTTTGACTGTATATTTGTTTACTTGTTAGGGCTGTCAAGCGATTCCGGTTTTAATCTAGCTAATTACATGATGTGCTGACCTCAAATCCAAGTAATTGAAGATTAATCACATCAATTTGGGCTGAGAAACCCAGAAAGCCATTATTGTGCTAAATAGGTTTTGAATAGCCATTACAAAAAGTAGCTTTAGAAAGAAATATTTTGATTCAACATAGAATTTTTAAGGCCATAATATGGCCATAACAGTGTTTTCAGTAGTGGCATGAATCCATTTGTACTGCAAGTAAGAATTGCATAAATAATGCTATGAGATTAATGGGTTTTAAATTGACCTTTTTTTTTTTTTTTTCTTTTTTTTTTTTTTTTTTTAATTGAATTAGGGTTGTGACGGTGAGGAAATTTTCCCACTGGTTAGTCGACATGTGACTACACTGGTAGTATCACCATCGTGAGGGGGAGGGGTCATTTGAGTTTTCCCTCTTTTCCTCGCTTTCCTTCGTTTTAAATAGCTTGTAAAAGCGCCATGCGCATTGTACTTTTCACTTTCAAATTCAGTGTCAAGCAATTGTTCATTTTTAGTTCGTTTGAGTTTTCCCTCTTTTCCTCACTTTCCTTCGCTTCAAATAGGCTAGCTTGTAAAAACAGTGCGCATTTTACTTTCACTTTAAAATTACCGGCAATTCCGCATCAATAGCTTGAATTCAATTGAAGCAACAACAAAATACAATGTCAAACTCACTTAGCCTATATATTAATCATAAACCTTTTATTAACAAAATGAATAAAAATACACCATGCTCTATGCAGAAGTACGTCATCGCCTCTGTGTGCATATAGCCTATATAAAATAGCAAATAGCCTAACTTACACAAGGTTTAAATAGGTATCGTTACAATACAAAGTATCGTACAGTTTACAAAGTAAACTGTTAACACAAGACAGGGTCGATTTTCAGTATACAAAACTGAAAATCAGTAAACATCATGGAACCAAATAAATAAGAAACGTAGAACATTTATAAGCAAAACAAATAAGAAACTTGGAGGCACGGCATACACCTTGATGCAAAATAAATGAAATTACGCCAAGTTTAAATAAAGTAAAAATCTGCAAACACTATGGAACCAAATAAATAACGAATGTTTAAAAAATCACCTAAACGGCAGAAGTCAACAAGCTTTTCAAAATCCTAAATATTTTTAAAACAGGTGCTTTTTGCATTTCGCTTCAAAATTCTTCCGCCATCATCTTGTCTGTCTCACCTCGCTCTTCTTGTCAGTCAGCTCGACTCACTCTCCTCACGTGATAAATGATATCTGATCTGTGATGCGACTGTCGTTCGGCACGCTGCATTGAGCAGCTGCGTTCAGTTTTAATTATAGTGTCTGTTTTCTAACTGAACTTAAATGATTTTTATTACTTTAAAAAAATCGGTGACGGTGGGGAACGGTGCCACGGTGGACAACTAACATAACTGGTGTTATGGATTCACACCTGTAACACCGACTATCGCAGCAAGCCTAAATTGAATATTGAAATTGAATACTTTAAATATGAAACTAAAACCACCAGTAGGTGGCGGCAAGTCACTGTCTTAATGAGTGAATCATTTAATTATTCATTAAACTGATTTGTTCAAACAGCTGATTCATTCAGTGAAATTGTGCAAAAACAGACAAAAATGTGACATTAACTTGTTTATGAACTCTTTTATTAAATCAATATCACATTTGTATCATCATGAAATAACAAGAAATTGAAATGACTAAATACCAACCAGAACTTCAAGTAGTCCATCCCTAACTAATAATCATTTTCATTGGACTTAATGATTGAATGAGAGCGAATATATTCTCATCTTCAAAATCTGATGGCGTAAACGGTGATCAAATACATCCTTCAAACACTCATCGACTGTAGTCAGACTATCATATGTCAACATTTCAAAACCATTTGATTCTAACCCATTATTCATAGCCTTTGCAGATGGACATTTCATAATTAACAGTTAATAATGATGCAAATCATTTCTGTTTTGACATCTGCAGGCGTCAAAGGGCCAGAGAGAGACAGCAGAAGCTGCTGGCGGAGTTTGCCTCCAGGCAGAAGAGCTTCATGGAGACTGCCATGGATGTTGGTGAGCTGAAGTTGTTTGCTGACCTTTATTAAACACGTCTGATGAATCTCTCCAGCGGTTAATTAGCAGATAATTAGTTTCATGTTTATTTGACTGATTTTCATTCTGACGTATGTCTGATCTGAAGACACAGCATAAATTTTTAATCAGTGTGTGTTTTAACTCGATGTTTCTACCTTATCTTTGAGTCTGTCTGTGGCCGTTCTGTATGTATCTGGGATGTGCAAAACCCGACTCATACGTGGGGGGCATTTAAATGAGATTTGTTCAGTATAATTTTTTTTTTAATTTGCAGAATTTAGATTTTTATTCTGTTTAAACATATCAAAATAGTAAAATTAAGATGGTTAATTAAAATAGTTCATACAGAAAGCACTGCATATGTATTATGGCATTGGCCTAATATTTCAAGAACATTAAGTAATATTATTGTAGCTTTATGTATGGGTAGCAAGTGAAAAGCAAATCTCTATTTAGATGAATTTGTGTAAAATTCTGGTTTTAATTATATGCTCTTTAGTGTAGTATTCTTAACTATTTAGTCAATTGCATTTTACAGTCCATTACTACACCATTTTGCACATAGTGTAGAGGACCTGGCAAACTTGCAGAAGTCCTTGAAGGCTGTAATCTTACTCTCTGAAGGAAGGTGACTCAAATTGCCTCCGTTCTGCCCTTCACACTCCCTCAGGCCTTTTTAGCACAGCCTTGTGTGTGTGATTCTCAGGGGCCATACTCTTGCGCTTCAGGGCAGTTCTGCTATGTGCTGGTCACCGAGATTGAAAGAGAATGCAGTGACACTGTGTTTAAGACATGAGTGATGAAAGTTTATTATAAGCCTTACTATATCTCAGTACAGTCAACATCATATCCTACACATGACCGCCCATTTATTGTATATGAAATGGTTTACAAGAATCTCTTTCTAGATTGTAGCTACTAGAGATAGATTGTCAAAATTTGTCAAAATAGGTTTCTATTCCAATTCATTGTTTTCATGACAAATTTATTCAAACATAACGTGTTTACAAGCTCTTTAATTGCCGTCTTTCTGCAGTGGAAGCACCGATTGAGCGATTACACAAAAACGATACATTTCAGTAAGTTGTACTGTATCTTTCTACACACTTTCTGATGTTCATTTATATTTATTTCATTCTATAACTAGTAGTAAAGAGGAAGACATGATCGGTTCTAGGGCTGGGTAAAAAATATAATTTTTCGATTTTAATCGATTTTCATTTTTATGAAACAATATTCTTAAATCCCAAGAATTGTTTAGTCTAGCATGTTTTCAGTTAATGAACGGAACATTGAAGCGCACCTTCCATCCAATAAATAGCAATAGGCTTTGTGCTGTTTCTTTTGATATGAAAAAAATCTTTTCAAATTCTGTCCCTTTTTTTACAGTATTCAAACAGTAAAAGCCTTTTTGGTGCTGTTTAATGTGGAGTGACAGATTGCTGTAGTGCCTCAGTTCAAGAGAAGCGGCAGCACAAAGTGCATGTGAACTGATCATCTCCTCTGTTTAATACCAGTTACAACGCAAAATAAACATGATTGAATGTCCAGAGGTATGTTAAATGAAAGGGTACAGCTTACTGAAACCCGTATCCTGCCTCATTTAATTGCTAAATTATTGTTTCAACTGCACAAAAGACGTCAATATAACAGCTTGCAAACAATACAGTATGTCACGTAACGTCACATTTACCTCAGGAAAAAAAAAAAACACATTCTGTGACCAAAAACTTGTTAGACAGCTAGAAAAATGAGCTCTATAGTGGAGCATTTAGCTAAATATATGCACAATTAATAACACATTAATTATAATTTTTACTGTGCTTCATTATTTATGTTTGAATAAGTTCAAGTTTATAACAGAAATCATTTAAATGTTTTTTTTTTTTGTTTGTTTTTTTAAAGAATTGGAGTAGAAGTATGCTTATGTAATTTAAAGTTAAAGTTTGTATGGTAACTTCAATATTATAAAAGCATAATTGAGGGTAATTCAAGTGTTTGTGTACAAATGACTTCATTTTAACCTTCAATATTATAAAAATGTAGTACCAACCGACTAGACTAGAGAAAATTTTGCATGTACTGTATCTTTTTATATATATATATATATATATATATATATTAGTGCTGTCAAAAAATTAATCGCGATTAATCGCATCCCAAATAAGTTTTTGTTTACATAATATATGTGTGTATACTGTGTATATTTATTATGTATATATAAATACAAACACATGCATGTATATATTTGAGAAAAACATGTTATTTATATATTAAATATATTTTTATATAATATAAATTATATGAATATAAATATAAACTTTTAAATACATGTAAATATTTTCAAAATATATACTGTATGCGTGTGTCTTTATATATACAAAATAAATATATACAGAAGACACACATATATTGTGTAAACAAAAACTTTTATTTTGGATGTGATTAATCGCGATTAATCGTTTGACAGCCCTAATATATATATATATATATATATATATATATATATATATATATATATATATACACACACACACACATGCATGCATACACAGACAAAATCCCAACCCTGATCGGTTCACAAGCACTCTATTCTGTCACTTGAACTGAGTGATCTGTCACACCACATTAAAGTGTGTTAAAACAACATAAAGCTTATTGTGATCATTGGATGACAGGAACACTACAAATACAGTGCCTTGTGAAAATATTCATACCCCTTCATTTTTTTCATGTTTTATGTTGCTGCCTTATGTTAAACTGCTTTAAATTACTTTTTTTTTTTGCACATAAATCTACACTCCACACACCATAATGACAAAGCAAAAACAGAATTGTCACAACTTCGTAAATTAAAAATAAAAAAATCTGAAAAGCACATTGCAAGAGTATTCATACCCTTAACTCAGTACTTAGCTGAAGTATCTTTAGAGCTTCAAGTCTCTTTGCATATGATGCGACAAGCTGTGCATATCAGCATTTGGCAATTATCTGCTATTCTTCTTCTCACCTCTTCACATCTCAAGCTCTGTCGGGTTGGATGGGGGCAGATACACATTTTCAGGTTTCTTCAGAAATATTTCATTGGGATCAAGCCCAGGCTGTGGCTGAGCCACTCAAGGACATTCACAGAGTTGTCTATAAGTCACTCTTGCTGTGTGTTTAGGGTCATTGTCCTGTTGGAAGGTGGGCCTTCTGCCCAGTCTGAGGTTCTGAATGCTCTGGACCATCTCAATATGGTGCATTGAGCTTTTCTTCTACTCTGATGAGTCCCTCAGTACCTGCCGCTGAAAAACAGCCCCACAGCATGAGGCTGCTACCAGCACACTTTCTGGATGGTACTCTGCAGGTGATGAGCAGTGTCTGGTTTCCTTCAAACAAACATGATGCTTGGAATTGAGGTTCATCGGACCAAAGAATCTTGTTTCTCAGAGTCTGAGGGTCCTTTAGATACTTTTTTGTAAATTCCAAGTGTGTTTTCTTGTGTCTTCACTGAGGAGAAGATTGATTCTTGCCACACCAGCATAAAGCCCAGATTGGTGGAGTGTTGCAGTGATGTTTGTCCTTCTGTAGGTTTCTCCCATCTGCATATATGATCATGGAGCTCAACTAGAGTGACCATCAGCTTCTTGGTCACAGTCTAGACAAGGCCCTTCTCCATCAGTTGCTCAGTTTGGCCAGGAGGCCAGGTCTAGGAAGAGTTCTAGTTGTTTCAAACGTCTTCCATTATGGATAATGAAGGTTATATGATTCTGTGAACCTTCAATGCAGCAGAATTTTTTCTGAACCCTTCCCCAGATGTGTGGCTTGATGCAATCCTGTTTCTGAGCTCTACAGGCAGTTCTTTTGACCTCAGGTTTTTGCTCTGATATGCATTTTCAGCTGTTAGACCTTTTATTAAGACTTGTGTGCCTTTCCAATCATACCCATTCAATTGAATTTGCCACAGGTTAACTTCACTCAAAGTGTAGTAACATCTACAAGCGATATGAATGCTCCTGAGCTAAATTTCATCTGTCCCAGATAAGGGTATGAATACTTATGCAATGGAATCTTTTAAGTTTTCTATTTTTAAGAAATTTGCAAAGATGTTAAAAACCTGTCTTTTGCTTTGTCATTATGGTGTATGGAGTGTAGATTGATGTGCAAAAAAAAAAGTAATTTAAAGCAGTTTAACATAAGGCTGCAACATAACAAAATGTGAAAAAAATTAAGGGGTTTGAATACCACAAGGCACTGTATGTTGTGAAGCTTTGTTCACACATCTACTGAAAACAGCATAGACTAAAAGTTGATCTTTGGGTTTAAGAATAGATATCAGTTCATCTAAATGAAGATTCATTAAAAACGATAAATCAGTATTGTTAGCCCAGCCCTTGCATCCAGACAGCTGACATGTTTAGCTGTTGTAGTTTATCCACGTTGTGTGCACAAAATAGACACTGACACAGTTATTTCACCGTTGGAGAAACACTAATAAAATGTTACCATTTCAGTCAATGATTTTTGCCTTCCAAATCCAGAAATGTATTTTCTGCTGAATATTTTTTGTTGCCAAAATTTCAATGCGTCACTATAGAAAAATGCTTTTGGAATAAGGATGATATCTGATCTGTTTAGAGAAATAGGATTTGTATTGTTCACCAGAAAACAACAGCAAATGCTAAGGTGACGTTGAGATTTAGCTGAAATATTAACTTCAGACGCTGATGTCCTCGCTGACATTGAGCGGTGTCTGTATTATAGATGTGGCATGCCTGCGATTGTCAGAATAAAACATTCTCTTTAGCTCTGATGTACAGGCTCCATTTGTTTTCCAGATTTGAATCAAAGGTCACTTTGGACATGAATATTTGCACTGGAATTCTAATGAGATAAATTGGGCCAGCATTTCGAGCATCTGTGCATATAGTAATGAATCTCAGAGCAGTACTGGATGCCTTCCCTTAACAGTGAAAGGACAGTGAACACTGAAAACAGCAAAAGGGTATGCGGTTCAGTCTGTCTGATCAAAAATCAAATCATTTCAATATAGTTCTAACTTCTAATTAAAGAGAAATTGAGAGCCCATAACATAGTCTCACATAGCCACTATACCTATATTATCTACATGAAGCTTGACTTTAAAGTCGACTTTAAAGCTTAATTCAAACAAGAACCGCAAAATTTCTGGGGAGACACAAAATTTTGCGTTTCCCCCAGAAACTTTCATTTGCTCGCAAAGCATTTGTTTTGGAAATAATATTAGGTGACAGGAAAAATTATATTTCAGTGTTTTTACGAGTGAACCGAATTTCTCATGGAAACACAAAAGCATTCAAATATTTTTTTTTCCTCCCATCTTTTATTTATTTCTTTGTTTGTTGCTTAAAATAACAATTACCCATTAACAATTTGACATTTATTATAGGATTCAGCTGCCCTTTTGCTACCCCCAGGAACACAGTGATTTGAATTAATATTTTTTTTATAATTCTGGGTTTGTTTAATAGTGTGTAGCATAATAATTCAGTGTCCTAAATCACTCAAAGTTCACTCATTGCTTTTTATTGCTATGAAAACGTCTCCTGTGTTAATTAAGCTGTATTTGCTGCTTTGTTGTTGTGTTAATCATTTTATTTGTTGGTAATCAGTGGTCTGCTTCATTAATCTTGTTATATAATAAGAGCTTGACTGTTGTGTTGTCTGGCGGACATCTGTATTAAAGCTTGAGTTTGAACCTGGTGTAAAAGTACTTCTGGATAAAAGCAGGTAGATGGATTTGAATGAAATTTTGATTGAAATCAACAAAGTAGTTTCACCATCATGATATTTGAGTTTTACTGTGTATAAAGGTCATGAATTGTCTGCATATGAGGACTAGTTGTCAGTGTTTTTTATTGTAGTGTTGAGTTGGGACGGGTGTGTTTGGAGGGCAGCAGTACTAGGCAGGCCGCCTCAGGCAAACAGTGTCACATTAACTCTCCAACACAAATGTTTCATTTCCCATACACTTCTCTGTCTCTGTCTGTGAACCTTAAGCTATAAATCAATCCAAACACACGCTGACATTTACAGAGCCTCTATTTGCTCTGAAATTGAACATGTTCTTTAACATTTAGGAGTGATTTAGAAAAGGTAATTAATCCCCAGGAATATGCCAGTCGGGAATAGCAGATATCGGAAGTGTTTGTGACTGGGCATGCGATTGAAAATATATTACGTTACTCATTATGATGAGTAACTAAATGCAGTACTTCCCTATTTTTTTTTTTTTTACTCTTGTGTTGACTGAGAATATCTCTAGAGTGGAAGGTGGAAGCCAGTGCTTGTCGTGTGTGTGTGTGTGTGTGTGTGTGTGTGTGTAAATAACACTGGAAGTGCTTTTTCTGTGGTCAGATGTTGTTGACATACGATTGAGCCCAGGAAGTCACTTGTAGGAGGAAAAAAAAAAAAAAAACAAGAGCTGCAAATACAGCAGATGTTGTATAGCCATATTATGATATAATTTTGTATTTTTAGGATACTGTGTTTAGATACTGACCTTCACAGATAGCAGAATATTCTGCTCATTTCACACATGCTGTACAAAAACAGGGTTCACACTACATTAGCTCTGTTGTTACTGCTTTCAATGGATGAATGATTGAACCTCCATTAACCGTTTGTTAATTTAACCAGGAGAGGGCAAAAAAGTAATTCAGATCCACATTATATAACTAATTAAGTTTTGCCAATCTAATGCGCTCCTAATTCGTTCATTTATTAGATTTTTACACCCATTTTCTCATACTCTCATGCTCGGCTTCTCTCTGTGTTTTGTTTTTGTGTAAAACACTGAACCCTTACAAACAAGTGGGATGCCATGGTAATGAATGATAGCCATAATCATGTACAAAGGTACTGTATCTATAGAATTGCATGGTACTTTTTTTTTTTTTTTTTTCTTTTTTTTTTTTTTGTGCTTTGGAGCTTCAAACTGTGCTGGACTCTCTAAAGTTCTGGTGAGAAGTCAATATCTACACAACTTAAACTGAATGTTATTGATCACCTAGGGAAAGTATCCCTGATGGTCAATCCAAATTGATCTTCACCTCTGCTTTAAAATCTAGTGAGCTGTCTTGCTGTCTACTTATTTGTTTTTCAATACTTTTCATTATTGAATGAAATTAAATTATTTATAATCAACATTTCTCTCAACTCATTAGCCCTATTCGCACGGGATTAGTATTATCTGGGGACCATGTGTGATTTTTAAATTACCCCCCCACATCTGAATTTCGTGTGGTGCATTCGCACGGGATAAGCGAAGCCTGTGATTTTACTCAAATTTACTGACTTATCTCCCGGATTCCCGGATGTCAAGGCTTTGAGAGTCCCGTTCTATGGTCCAATTAGATGGATTTTTAAAAAAAAGAAACTTATATAGTTTCGTGCCCTGTGTCATTTACATTTCACCAGGTTAAAGTAATATCTTTATGCTTGATTTATTCGTAACACATTAACCTCAGCTTTCTCTTTCTGCAAATTGTATGGTGTAGCGATATATGACAGCACCCAAAATACTATCAAACACTCCAACGCAGTTCCATTCTTCACGAAAGATGGATAAAAAGGCGCACAGGAAACAAAAACCTTGAAAAATGATATACGACCCGCCAAATGCTGGCCAAATCACAAGAGATGCCGATTCGCACGGGACTAATTTTTTCACAGGGCCTCGGTGTTCGGCGAAATATGGTAGGTCATTTGCGGGGGAATTTTTACTTTACAAATTACAGACATGGCCGATTCGCACGGGATTAAGATCACAGACAACCTCCGCAATTATTACAAATGACTGGAGGTCACCAGGTAATACTAATCCCGTGCGAATAGGGCTATTGTCAGCCTTTTTTTATTTTTTTTTCCTTTTTCTGGGCTAGAACTTAGTGCAGTGCATTTTGGGATTAGCACCTGAGTGAGGGATGCACAGAATTTGCTCAAAGCAAAGTATCTCGAACGGCAGCATAATTTTGATGCCTTAAAATGTTGTACGGTATTTGCGAGCAGCTCACTAGTTAGTGGAAACAAAGCTCTTTTATTTGAAATTTTGTGATCCACCAGTCTCAAATGTGCTCTATAATTCTTTTTATTTGTTATCTGACTGTTGTTTTGTTTGATTGTGTTTAATAGAGTCACCTGAAACAGATGCAGTGATGGACATGGCCTCGGCAGAACCTTTAGACTCAGAAGTTCTGTATGACTGTGTGATCTGTGGTCAGAGCGGCCCATCTACTGAAGACAGACCCACAGGACTGGTGGTACTGCTGCAGGCTTCATCAGGTATCACACACCGTTTAGTACTATCAATGTATCTGTGTCTATTTTAGCAGTGGTCAGTATTGGTGTCTTTTAGTGTCTCTTAATAGTGTCGTTTAGACCAACATTAAATAAGATAATATGACGGATTTTGTAATGAAACCTGTTGTCAATAACACTAGGTAGCTAAACTTCAGAGAGTTTTAAGCCACAACTGTATCTTAAATCCTGGGGCCAGTTGCATAAACTTAGCTTTTATGTTAAGACAATGTCTTAAGAACTAGTCTGACCAATTAGCAGTTAGCCAAGCGGCAATCAGTCTTATTTTTTGGATTCAACTTAGACTAATCTACATTTTTGTGTAACTAAATGTAAAAAGTTATGACCAGTCTTAAAGAAAAAAAAAAAAATTAGCTGACCAACTTTTAAGACTAGTCTCAACCTTTTATGCCACCGGCCCCTGTACTAAGGCCACAATCACACAGCAGCAGAATATGGTTGTCAGTCCTGTATTTGAGTCCTTAATATGGTTACGTTTGCACACAGTACGGTTATTTACAGGTGTGACAACCGAATTCTGTAACCGACCTCACTGTATAAATCACTGTATAAATGCACAATGCAATGTATAGACTTACTTAGGACTTTAGTCTGCATGCCTATGATTAGCAATTTTGTCGTATTTCATTATTTGGCTTGGTGGGAGCATATACAGATTGAACATGAAAGGTCCAAGGATTGAGCCCTGGGGGACTCTGCATGTTATGGAGGTCCGATCAGTTTCCTGGTTGCCTATGTTGCCATACTAGCGATTGCTTTCTAAATGTCTTCCAAGCAGACATAATATTTAAAGTCATGAAGCATAGGTCACTAGAGAGAAGTCTGCTGAACAAGGTTCTCCAAAAAATGAAAATTCTGTCATGATTTTCTCTTCCCAAACCAAAAATGCGTATTTTACAGTTGTATTCCATTCAGTATGTTGCACTTACGGTCCTGAATGTACATATATGTTTATTTGTATAGTAGTTTTCACAATACATGGTTTCAAAACAGCACAGTATATTAAACGTACCGAACATCACTGCTGTGTTTTTGGTTGTGCTAAATTATGTTTGGCCTCTATTCTGTTCTAGGTCTATAAAAGGCAGTAGGACAAAAGTCTAGCATTACAGCTTTCCATCTGCAGGTGGCAGATTGTAGTAGTCCAGATCACTGGAGCTCTTTAACTCTACATTAACCCACCCATGACTTTAAATTCACCCACTTTGCACTACTCGTTTTAACAGCAGTGTTTTAATTGCTTCATTTATCAAGCATTGTGGTCTCTTAGCAGGTAGACTCGCAGGTATTCTTCTCCCGCACCAACGCTGTGATAAAATTAACATTCTGTTTTATGAATAACCACTGGTCTATGAATTGTCCGATTTGTGACTTTAGTATTCTTAAAACGCCTCAAGGTCAAGATGGTAGTTTAGCTGTGTTTGTAGCAGTCTTGTCTGACCATATAGAGTTGGAAAATCAGTTCTTGGAGATTTGATGGACTAACAGCATGCTAACAGCAGCATTGCTGAGTATTCAATATGGCAGGGTTTGGAGGCAGCGTGACGTGCGTTACAATTTTGACTTTGACATGGTACTTCATTATAGTATGCAAATGGGGAATGCCATAAATGTGATGATGGCAGCTAATTAGCATATGATTGTCATTTCTAAAGTGTGTGTGTGTTTCAGTGTTGGGGCACCGTTGTCGTAGTGACACACCAAAGCGATTGCCTACTACAGATGAGGAACATATCTACCCTGAGGACACATGTGGAGCGACCCATGATGTTAGGCTGTCCCTTATGCAACGCTACTTTAGAGATGTATGTATGGTATATAAACACTCATTCACACACTTCAGCGTTGCTTTAAACTCACAATAATGTCTTAATAACACACTAACAATATACAAGTCATTCTAAAATGTTTTAGAAAATTAATTTTTTTTTTAAATAAATGTTTGTTTTTTGAGGCGTACAAATACGATATGACTGCCTAAGCACTTCATATAGTTACAGTTTCATTGGGGTTACACACATACTTTAATAAAGCAGTAAACCACAAGAGGCCAATGTATTTTAGTACCACGGTTAAGGGTTGTCTGGCACTGTGTGACACGTAGTAAAATCACTGTCTCATGTGTCTTATTGCTTTTATAATATGAACAATTACAATAAACAATTCTTCTGCCAGGTAATGGAGCTCATTTTCCCAACTGTAGATAGTTTTTTGCAGCTGCTGCATTAATATTGAATTCAACTGTGCCATCAAAAGTCTGTGCATATCAGCTATTTCACAGCAGTTTTGAACATTCTTATTGTACATTATTACAGTATTACATACATTAATTATCCTTACCTTGCAAACTAAAGCTTTATTTTCTTTTAAAGAGTTTAACACATATAATCAATGTAATGTTATCTCGTATTAGCTCATGAGTGATGTTAGTTCTTCTTTTTTTCATTTTCTAATGCTTAATTTCCTAGAGTTCCTGTTTGCAGTCTGTGTCTATTGGATGGGACGGGGGTGTGTATGTGCAGACATGCGGCCACACTCTGCATATAGACTGTCACAAGTCCTACATGGAGTCCTTACGGGTGAGAATCCATCAGCTCCTTTATACTGAAGACTATGCTGTAAAGAGCTTAAACTTAAAAAGTCATTCATCATTTGGAAGAGTTCTAGAAGTCATCTTACTACACTTAGTTAATACTTATGTGTTTTGTGCACTGCCTCCAATCCAGTAGCCTACTTAGCATTTAAACGTTGTTAATTGATTCATCCATTTTTCTAATATAAAGTGGCTTCTGATCTAGAGACTGGAGTTTGACTCCCCTGTTAAAGGGCTGTTCAGTATTCACTGTTCACACACTCTGTCAGCTTTATTACAAACCTCAATTCATCATTCACCATCATATTAAAATGTCCCACAAGACCTGAGCCTTGTGAACCATAGACTCTAAACAGGAGGAACTGCCATCGTTGACTGTTATACATAAAGATTATCAATTTAGTTCAGTTTATCTACTGTCTAAAAAAAAAAAAATGTTTTTTTGCTTTGTATTGTTACATTTTGTTGATGCACAAGCCGGTTTGGTCCACAATGCTTTGCACCATGTACAAATATAGAATATCTTTTTTTAACACAATATTTTTAGATGAGATTCTGCTCTGTTCTGTCATTAGAGGTTCATCCACCACTATTTCTTTTCAGCTGAACCTTTCAGGGAAGCATTGTGCTTATGCTAATAAGGGTAGTCTGACATCATCATGTGCTTAATAATCTGTAACATGAGCAGACACTGATATTCAGAGCAAGCGAGAGAGAGAGAGAGAGGTTAAGCAGCACTGTCCTTTTAGCTGTATAGTTAGCTTTAGTCTCAGCCTCAGGTGACAAACCCAAGGCTGTGATTGATATTACACAATCTGAAACTCTGGTCTGATTAGTTAAAATTATGCAATTTGCTGAGCAGTCTAACTTAGTTTTTGAGTGAAAAAAGAAATTAAAATATCTGATCAACTTACATTTGTCATCCACTTGCATTTGCGCCGTTCTATTATCAACAAAGTTAAAATATGTGGTAAATAAAAAGCTTGTGACATGCCATTTTTAGTCTGTTTTCATCCAGTTGGGCTTTTGCCGATAAAATGGTGTGCATGATGATGATGTCTGAATTGTCGCATACGTTTTGGTGTACCGCATAAGAAACCTGCCCTTAAACCATTTTTATACACAATTTTGTATATATTGCAAATAGCAAAAAGAACACAGTGATAACAGAGTAAACTACAATGTGGACCAGATTTCATACTAATAGTCAAAAGTCTGACTTTGTGAGATTATAACAGATCATATCAAAAATTGATACCGTTTTGTCTATTTTTGAAAACAAGGCTTCTGTTAAACCTCATGCAACTGCCTATAAATGAAGCTATGTCATATGTTTGTTTTCAGAACGATCAGGTCCTTCAGGGGTTTTCTGTGGATAAGGGCGAGTTCACCTGTCCGCTGTGTCGTCAGTTTGCCAATAGTGTTTTGCCTTGTCGTCCTGGACGTGGGATAGAGACGGGTGCCTGGCATACGCCCAATAACAAGAGCATGTCCACACTGGTGAAGGAAGTGGAGGACCTTCAGGAGCAGCTGGGCATTTTCCCAGTAAGCGCCAGCCTAAAGCAGAGAGATCTCATACTGGTATTTATTAGAGCACTCTCCCCTCTCCTCTTTTCTGTTCTGTGCATCTCATCCCTCCATCCTGATTCAGAGTAAGAACTGGTGTGCCACTCACCTCCATGTGATCCGTCATGTTCTGCCAAATGTTGCTGTGGTTTAACATCTCATAACACAAAATCTCATAAACTTGCATGTCAGGCCATTAAACTCTGCTCTGAAAAACATAGGGGGATTCATAAAGTGTTTTTTTTTTTTTTTTTTTTTTTTTTTTTTTTTG
>JAFVLL020043221.1:47506-62506 GCA_021397915.2 Tor tambroides
CTATTCCACTTCAGATGCAGTTTCTGTTTCCTCTACATTGCAAAGATGAATTTTGTTGATACTGATTTCATTTGTTTGGTAACAGCCCAAATGTCTTATTATACTAATTGTCTGATTAAATTGAACTCTAATTAAAAATTTTAAAATTTAAGTTATATATAAAAAATAAGTAAATATATAAAAAAAGAAGTAAATATTAGCATTTTATTTTTAAGTTTAATATAAAATAATTGCATTTGTAATTAATACTCCCTTTTTTAAAAAAAAAAATATAATAGTATTTTCACACTTTATTATTTTTTTAATTATTTTATTTAAAAAGAAAAATCTAACTAAATAAACTAAATGTGTTTTGTATAACCACAATAAATAATTATATTTATAACTCAATTTAAATGTTTTTTGTTTTTTTTTCTCTCCGGGCAAGTAACTTTTATACTCGGACAAGTAAATGACAAATTTACTTGTCTGGAGGACAACCACATGAGAATGCTTAATGTCAAGCCCTGCATTCGCTCACAAAACTTTTGCATTCCCCCAGAAACTTTCATTTGCTTGCTTTCATTGCTTTTGTTTTGGAAAGTAATATTAGGTGACAGGAAAAATTATATTTCAGCGTTTTTACGAGTGAACCTACTTTCTCAGGGGGGAACACAAAAGCATTCAAATATAGAATTTTCTATTTATTTGTTTGTTGCTGAAATTGCCCATTAACATTTTGATATTTATTATAGGATTCAGCTGCCCTTTTGCTACCCCCAGGAACACAGTAATTGAAATTAATCTCTTTTTATAATTTTGGGTTTGTTTAATAATGTGTAGGATAATAATTCAATGTCCTAAATCTCTCAGAGTTCACACATTGCTTTTTATTGCTATGCAAACGTCTCCTGTGTTAATTAAGCTGTATTTGCTGCTAAACTGCTTTGTCTTAATTACTTTATTTGTTGGTGATCTAGTGGTCTGCTTCATTAAGCTTGTTCACTGTAAAATAAGAGCTTGACTGATGTGTTGACTGGCAGACCTCTGTATTAACGCTTGAGTTTGAACCGTGAACCGGGTGTATGCTTGTGTGTTTTTGATGAACGAGTACTTCTGGATAAAAACAGGTAGATGGATTTGAATGAAATTATGATTGAAATCAACAAAAAGTAGTTTCACCATCATGATATTTGAGAATTTGACCTGTTTTACTATGTATAAATGTAATGAATTGTCCGCATAATGAGGACTAGTTGTCACAGTGTTTCGTAGTGTTGAGTTGGGATGGGTGTGTTAGAGGGCAGCGGTTCCAGGCAGGCCGCCTCAGGCAAACACTGTCACATTAACTCTCCAACACAAACATTTCATTTCCCCATACACTTCTCTGTCTGAGCACCTAAAGCTATAAATCAATCAAAACACACGGTGACATTTACAAAGCCTCTATTTGCTCTGAAATTGAACATGTTCTTTAACATTTAGGAGTGATTTAGAAAAGGTAATTAATCCCCATGAATATGTCAGTTGGGAATAGCGCATATCGGAAGTGTTTGTGACTGGGAATGCTACTTTCAAAGTGATGGAAAATATTACATTGCTCATTATAATGAGTAACTATATGCAATACGTCCCTAATTGTTTTTTATTGGTGTAATGTAACAAAGTAATAATACTTTACAGTACTTCACTTGAGTTTTTATATTTGTGTCATTACTTTTATCTAAATACAGCAGATGTTGTATAGCCATATTATGATATAATCACAAAGTTTTAGGCGCATGAACAGTTTTAGGATACTGTGACCTTCACAGATAGCAGAATATTCTGCTCATTTCGCACATGCCGTACAAAAACAGGGTTCACACTACATTAGCTCTGTTGTTACTGCTTTTAATGCATGACCGACTGAACCTCCATTAACTGTTTGTTAATTTAACCAGGAGAGGGCAAAAAAGTAATTCAGATCCACATTATGTAACTAATTAAGTTTTGCCAATATACTGCGCTCATAATTCATGTTCATGTATTGGATTTTTACACCCGTCTTCTCATACTCTCATGCTTGGCTTCTCTCTGTGTTTTGGCTTTGTGTAAAACACCAAACCCTTACAAAAAAGTACTGTGATGGGACCATGGTGCAGTGGGATGCCACGGTAATGAATGATAGCCATATTCATGTACAAAGGTACTCTGTCTATAGAATTCCATGTTGCGCTTTTATTTATTTATTTATTTATTTATTTTGCTTTGGAGCTTCAAACTGTGCTGGACTCTCTAAAGATCTGATGAGCAGTCAATATCTACACAACTTAAACTGAATGTGATTGATCACCTAGGGAAAGTATCCCTGATGGTTGATCCAAATTGATCTTCATTTTTGCTTTAAAATCTAGTGAGATGTCTTGATGTCTACTGATTTGTTTTTCAATACTTTTCATTATCGAATGAAATAGAATTATTTGTAATCAACATTTCTCTCAACAGCTGTCAGTTTTTTTTTTTTTTTTTTGTTTGTTTGTTTGTTTGTTTGTTTTTTTTGCTAGAACTTTTTGCAATGTGTTTTGCGATTGCCACCTGAGTGAGGGATGCACAGAATTTGCTCAAAACAAAGTATCTCGAAAGGCAGCATAATTTTGCTGCCTATATTTTGGAACAGCCTTCAGACCTTTGGTGCCTTAAAATGCTGTAGGGTATTTGTGGGTAGTTCTGTAGTTGCCCTTTTATTTGAAGGGAAATCTTGTGATCTACTAGTCTCAGATATGCTCTATATACAGTAATTCTTTTTTGTTTGTTATCTGACTGTTGTTTTGTTTGATTTTGTGTTTAAAAGAGTCACCTGAAACAGATGCAGTGATGGACATGGGCTCGGCAGAACCTCTAGACTCAGAAGTTTTGTATGACTGTGTAATCTGTGGTCAGAGCGGCCCATCTACTGAAGACAGACCCACAGGACTGGTGGTACTGCTGCAGGCTTCATCAGGTATCACGCACCTTTTATTATTAACAATGTATCTGTGTCTATTTCAGCAGTGGTCTATTTTTTAGTGTCTCTAAAGCCTCGTTCAGACTGTCAGCCCAAATCCGATTTTTGTGCAAATCCGATTTAAATCCGATCGTATTTAAATAGTCTGAACGGCAACGAACTACATGAAATCCGATTTGTTCAAATCCGTTTCGAGCTACATTCGTATGTGGTTTGGAATCCTATTCAAATCGCATTTCTGGAAATCCGTTTCAGTTTGACCGGTCAGATCCGATTTAGCGTAGCTTTTTCATGTCCTCACGCCACGTAAAACATAAACACGTCAGATGTTTTTGCTGAAAACATGCTGAACATCTTTGCAGAAACAAGCTCGTGTCATTGCGAAGCGTTTATGGACACACAAAACGGATATGAACGGTTGCGATATGCTGTGTGGACAGTCAGTTATTCAAATCAGATTCTATCCGGATATGCACAAAAATCGGATTTGGGCTGACAGCCTGAACGAGGCTTAAAGCCGGTCGCACACCGGACAAGAAGAGCAGCTCCGCGTTGCGCCACGTCTTTACATTGTTTTGAGGCGTTGCTAGGCATTGTGCGTATGCTTAGAAAACAATGGGAGAATTCCAAACGGCTTTTGTGTGCCCTTGAAGGGCACTTTGGGAAGGGAACACCATTTGTAGGGACGTTCCAAATGAAAGTGAACAACTGAATCCCTTCATGAAGGGCCCTTCCAGAAGTCCGTTAGCGAAGAGAATGTGATCTTCAGTTAGGAGATCTTACGATGCATTTTAAAGCAAAGTTGAGGCTGATTTCAACTTCACATACAAATGTAAGTATAGGCTAATTAAATTTCTTTATTTTAATGTAATTTAAAATATTTTTCGTCAGTGATAGAAATATGATTTAAGGTAGTGTTTGCAAGTTTAAGTAAGCTTAGTTTAAAAAAAGTTTAATAGTAAATAAGACACAATTAGACAATATTTGAATAAAATAATTTTAAAAAATGAAGAAATATTTATTTGCAACAACTGATGAGGTTCTGAATGCTGCACACACACGCAGCGCTGCCAAGGTAGCATCTCGTCCGTCATTCCCTTCACCAAGGGAGTTCCAAACGCTTATTCGAGACAGTAAATGCCCTACACCAGTGGTTCCCAACCTGGGGGGCGAGTTCACAGCGGGGGCGCGGGAGCAGATATATTTTGAGGTAGGGCTGGGCGATAAAACGATAACTATATAGTGATATAATTTTCCTCGATAAAACAAGTTCGATAAACATTCAATGTAATGTTTATGCTGGAAAAGCGGAACAAAACAGCGCTACTCATTTGAACCGCGCCACACGGACCATATCCGCTCGGTTCAAACAGCGGCGCAGCATCACGCAACCACTAAACAGCGCTCTGAGATCCAGTGAGAAGCGCTTGAATTCAGCGAAGAACACAAATGACTGGTATAAACTAGTATCAGTAAACTAGTTTAAATCCAGATAAAACAGCGCTGACAAACAGCAGAAAAACACTGTGTGCAACGATACAGTCCAATCTACAAATCGCCATCGTTTACCATGGATTTACTGTAGTAACATTAACTGCACCATGGTATTGTGGCAGAAATGTGGGGTATTTATTATATTAATGTAGATGTTTATTAAATGTATTAAAGGAGTGTAATTACAGTATATTTGTGAAGCTATCTAGCGTTTGTGCATTTATAATAAATGTATTTAGACTACTGTTTTTCATATAGGCTACCTAGAAAACATATAGTTGCATTTTTACCACAGTATTGAGGTGCTATATGGGTGGTTTTAACTCTGGTTATCATGATGTAAATGTATGCTACTATGAAAGAACAATGGTTAATTTTAATGAAACTCAAACAGTCAGAAAAATTTAATTTCACCACATAAAAAAAGATGGTTGTTGCAATTTTTACAGATGTTACTGATTTTGATAATGAACATAAATTTACATCTGCATCCTAACTCAAACTACTACTGTCAACTCAATGTCAAATGTGCATTTCTAAGAGACCAAAAAATTAATATTATATATATATATATATATATATATATATATATATATATATTAGGGGTGCAACGGTACGCGTATCGTGTACCGAACGGTTCACGGGCAAGTTCCAAATGGAAGTGATCATCCTTATCCCCTTGGAGTGGGGACTTTGGAGTGAGCTTGGGCACGTGCGTGTGTGCGTTATTTAGTCGTTTGGAACGCACTTGGTGAAGGGAGCAATCTAATTTCCTCATCTTCAGCTGGGATGTTCCCGTGACAACGCAGAACAGTGTCCGTCAGCAGATTCACTGATGGACAATGGCATTAAAAAAAAGAGGAGAAAAAAGCATATTTTATATAGCATATATAGCATATTTTAAAAACGTTTTAAATATAAAATGCAGGTTTATTTTTCAGCAGTTATGCTAACAACAATAAAAAGCGTTTATGACATTAAAACAGCGACATCTGCTGACGGACAACATGCTGCGTTGTCACGGGAACATCAGCTGAAGATAATGAGGAAATTAGATCGCTCCCTTCCACCAAGTGCGTTCCAAGCGACTAAATAACGCTGACACACGCTGCCTGCTCACTCCAAAGTCCCCAATCCAAGGGATAAGGATGATAATCTTCCATTTGGAACTTGCCCCGTGAACCGTTGGGTACCACGATACACGTACCTAATAAATAAATATATATATATATATATATATATATATATATATATATATATATATATATATATATATATATATATATATATATATATATATATATATGGGAGGTGCTCAGATTACCATATGTGTACGTAGGGGAGGCCCATTAAAAAAAAGGTTGGGAACCACTGCCCTACACCCTTCAAAGAACACACTTCAAGGGCTCTGACCTTCAAAGCAAATAGGGCATTGGGATGCTCACATCCGTTTGGAATTCGCCCAATGTGCTCGAATTTTAAAGGCGTGGCGTGGCGCGACGCGGCGCTTCTGGTCCAGTGTGCGATAGCCTTCATAGTGTAGTTTAGGCTGACATTAAATAAGATAATATGAGGGATTCTGTAATGGAACCTGTTATCAATTACACTAGGTAGCTAAACTTCAGTGAGTTTTTAAGCCACAACTCTAGCTTAGATCCTGGATTAATTATTTGGAAGTAGCATCTCTAACCATTCTAGGTAAGCATTCATTTAGTATGTTCTGTTTATTGCTAAATGTGAGGATCCCCTGTTTTGTGTTTAAGGAAACGCATCCAAACGTTATATTTATCAATGCACTGTATAAGTAAAGCAGCAATGCACAATGCAATGTATGGACTTACTTGGGACTTAAGTCTGCATGTCTATGATTAGCAATTTTGTCGTATTGCGTTATTTGGCCTGGTGGGAGCGTATACAGATTGAACATGAGAGGTCCAAGGACTGAGCCCTGAGGGACTCCGCATGTTATGCGGGGTCCAGAGGTCCAGTCAGTTTCATGGTTGCCTGTGTTGCCATACTAGTTATTGCTTTCTAAATGTCTTCCAAGCAGACACCATATTTAAAGTCATGATGCATAGGTCACTAGAGAGAAGTCTGCTATTTGTATCAGAAGGTCCAGTTTGACATTTTAAAGAAACACTTTGAACAAGGTTCTCCAAAAATATGAAAATTGTCATGATTTTCTCATCCCAAACCAAAACTGCATATTGTACAATTGTAATCCATTCAATATTTTGCACTTATGGTCCTGAATGTACATTTGTGTTTATTTGTATAGTGCTTTTCACAATACATAGTTTTAAAGTAGCACAGTACATTAAACATACCGAACATCACTGCTGTGTTTTTGTTTGTGTTAAATTAAGTTTGGTCTCTATTCTATTCTAGGTTTATAACAGGCAGTAGGACAAGAGTGTAGCATTACAGCTTTCCATCTGCAGGTGGCAGATTGTAGTGGTCCAGATCACTGGAGCTCTTTGACTCTACATTAACCCACCCAAATCTACCCACTTTGCACTACTCGTTTTAACAACAGTGTTTATTTGCTTCATTTATCAAGCGTTGTGAACTCTTAGCAGGTATACTCGCAGGAAGTCTTGTCCCACCCCAGTCCTGTGATAAAATTAACATTCTGTTTTATGAATAATCACTGCTCTATCATTTATCCGATTTGTGACTTTAGTATTCTTGAAATGCCTCAAGGTCAAGATGGTAATTTTGCTGTGTTTGTAGCAATCTTGCCTGACCCTATAGAGCTGGAAAATCAGTTCCTGGAGATTTGATGGACTAACAGGCTGCTGATTTGGTCTATTTTTAATTTTTATTGCTGAGTGTTCAGTATGGTGGGGTTTGGAGGCAGTGTGACGTGCGTTACAGTTTTGACTTTGACATGGTACTTCATTATAGTATGCAAATGGGGAATGTCATAAATGTGATGGCAGCTAATTAGCATATGATTGCCATTTCTAAAGAGTGTGTGTGTGTATTTCAGTGTTGGGGCACCGCTGTCGTAGTGACACACCAAAGCGATTGCCTACTACAGATGAGGAACATATCTACCCCGAGGACACATGTGGAGCGACCCATGATGTTAGGTTGTCCCTTATGCAACGCTACTTTAAGGATGTATGTACCACATATAAACACTCATTCTAAAACATTTGTTTTTTGTTGAGGCATATAAATGCAATATGACCGCCTAAGCACACGGTTTCATTAGGGTTACATACATACTTTAATAATGCAATAAACCACAAGAGGCCAGTGCATTACAGTTATATTACCATGGCTAAGGATTGTTAGGCATGTAGTAAAATCACTTTCTGTAGTAAAATTCACTTTCACGTCTTGGGTGTCTTATTGCTTTTATAAAATTAACAATTACAATAAACAATTATTCTGCCAGGTAATGGAGCTCATGATCCCAACTGTAGATAATTTACAGCTGCTGCATTAATATTGAATTCAGCTGTGACATCAAAAATGTGCGCATATAAGCTATTTTACAGCAGCTTAAACCATTCTTATTGTACATTATTATAGTATTACGTACATTATTATGCTCACCTTGCAAACTAAAGCTTTATTTTCATTTAAAGAGTTCAATACAATCAAAATGTAATGTTATCTCTTTTATTAGCTCATGAGTGATGTTAGTTCTATTTTTCAATTTCTTATGCTTAATTTCCCAGAGTTCATGTCTGCAGTCTGTGTCTATTGGCTGGGATGGGGGGGTGTATGTGCAGACGTGTGGCCACACTCTGCATATAGACTGTCACAAGTCCTACATGGAGTCCTTACGGGTAAGAATCCAACAGCTCTATATACTGAAGACTACACTGTAAAGAGCTTTAACTTATCAAGTGACTATTAGTTGAGACACTGCTCTGTTCTGCTAGAGGTTCATTCACCACTGTTTCTTCTCAGTTGAACTATTCAGGGAAGCATTGTGCTTAAGGACAGTCTGACATCATCATCTGTTTAATAATCTGTAACATGAGCAGACAATGATGTTCAGAGCGAGAGAGGGGGGTTAAGCAGGTCTGTCCTTTTAGCTGTAGAGTTATCAGCATATTAGTCTCAGCCTCAGGTGACAAACCCAAGGCTGTGATGCATGTTACACAGAAAAATGGTAAGAGCTCCCTTTTAAACAGTTATAATCTCCTATCTGATTGGTTAAAATGATGCAATTTGCTAAGCAGTCTGACTTATTTTTTGCCCTCCGATTGAAAACAGAAATAAAAATATCCGATAGATTTACATTTGCCAAGTTTCCAACCACTTGCATTTGCACTGTTGGTTTATAAACAAAGTAAAAAAAAATGCATGAAAAAAGCTTGCGACGGAAGAATCGGAAGATGACACTAAAATGGAGCAGTTGCTCATATAAGACTGCATATAACTGCCTTTATACAACTGACTTTATACAAATTAATCTTGTCCTGTGTGCAAAAAGTATTCATGAGACAATAAAAATACTCGTGCAGTGAAAAATGTTTTTAATTTAAATTTTTTTTTTTTTTTATTATTATTATTATTATTTTTTTTTTAGGTTCCTGCCTCCTTTCCTCTCATTCTTCCTTTTCTTTTTTTATTTACTTCTCAAATTAACGTTTCACTTTCATCAGATGCACGTCAGACATTATACATCTGGATACACTCCTATTTAAGTATTTGTACTCACATTCACACATATGTACATCCCTAAATGTGCCCATATATACATTCACAGGTTACATATGTTGTGTACATATTAAGAAAGAAAACGAAAAACAACAATAAAAAAAAAGGGCAAGAAAGAAAAAACTATGTACATAAATGGAGCGATCTTTCTTCACATCAGAATTTTACTTGAAGGATAAAAAAATGTCTGAGATATTACACATTTGGTCCATTTTTCCCAGTGCAAAGCAAAATGTTCCATTTTATGATTCACAAATGTTGTTATTTGCTCCATTTTATAAATTTTCTTTGTGATATCCATCCATGCATTTAGGGTAGGACTCTCTGGTGACAACCATTTTTTGGTAAAACTCTTTTTAACAGCCACCAACAATATATTCATTACATATTTATCTCTTTTTAACCATTCCTGGGCTATGTATCCAAAATATGAAATTTTACTGTCAAAGGGTATCACACATTTAAAGATAACTTATAGGGCAGTATGTATTCCTCTCCAATAGCCCTTAATAACAGCAGTCCCAGAAAATATGATAATAGTTTGCATTTTGATTTCCACTTTTTCTCCAACATAAAGAAAAATTACTACCGTGGTGTGATTTCTGAGAAGGTGTAATAACAACATATCTTATCAAGCTTTTCCAACCAAACTCCCTCCATATCTGGGCCTTGGAGCATTTCCTTTGATACCTCCATATTATTGTCCGTTTTTCCTCTATTATAACCATCCCTCCTTCCTTCTCCCATTTCGTTTTTAGTCGAGTGTGTTTTAAGGTTGAACAGACATTTGTATATGCATGATTAATTTTGTTTTTAGAATTTAGATTTTGTTAGGCTGTTTCTCTGTTAGGCTGATTTTGTCATGTAACAACACATTTATTTGCATTAACGCCCCTTTTCTCGGAGAAGAAAAAAAAAAAGGTTTTGAAACTTTTTTTTTTTTTTTTTTTTTTTTTTAAATGATGTGCAGTATCGACACAAGTGCTTAAGCTGTAAAAAAAAAAAAATGTTGGCACAAAACACAACCAAATTGGAACATGCTTGCAATGATCACACAGTAAGCTACAATGTGGACCAGACTTTATGCTAATAGTCAAAAGACTTTGTGAGATTATAACAGATCATATAAAATAGATACCATTACGTCTATTTTTCGTAAGTCGTCATCTGTTAAACCTTATTCAACTGCCTATGAATGAACAGTGTCGTATTTGTTTGTTTTCAGAACGATCAGGTTCTTCAGGGGTTTTCTGTGGATAAAGGCGAGTTCACCTGTCCGCTGTGTCGTCAGTTTGCCAACAGTGTTTTGCCCTGTCGTCCTGGGCGTGGGATGGAGACGGGCGCCTGGCATACGCCCAGTAACAAGAGCATGTCCACACTGGTGAAGGAAGTGGAGGACCTTCAGGAGCAGCTGGGCATTTTCCCAGTAAGCGCCAGCCTAAAGCAGAGAGATCCCATACTGGTATTTATTTGAGCGCGCTCTCCCCACCCCTCTTTTCTGTTCTGTGCATCTCATCCCTCCATCCTGATTCAGAGTAAGGACTGGTGTGCCACTCACCTCCATGTGATCCTTCATGCCCCGCCGAACGTTGCTGTGATTTAACATCTCATAACACAAAATCTCAAGCTAGTATCATAGACTTGCATGTCAGGCCGTTAAACTATGCTCTGAAAAACAGAGAAGCCTTCAAAAAGTGGCTTTCTTTTTTTCCCTCCCAGGTGGAGTCAAATCTGAGTAAAGAGATGGAATCTGTTATAAAGGACATTAAAAACACCACGCAGAAAAAATACATGGATTATGGGAAGAACCCAGGGTCACCTGACAACGACTTCCTTTTCATGTACTCCGTGGCCAGGTAAGAAAGAGCCATGAAATGCATTTAAGCTTGAATTTTCTCATTATATGTGCCATTAGAGGGAAGTTCAATCCATTTTAGTAGCAGTTGTTTCCCGGAGGAAGTATGTTGCTTGTGAAATGTGTTAATTCAGCATCATTGACAAAAGGAAAAGATGGCATATTGACGATATTTACCTGCTCGTGTAGTTTGTTCTCAGATCAGTGGTTTGTTTGTTTGTTTGTTCCTTTGTTTGTTTATTTGTTCTTAAATTCTTTCCATTCTTTTTTTGTTTCTTTTGTTTGTTGCTGCTGCTCTGTTTAGTTTGTTTGTTCTTCCCCTTTGTTCTTTGCTTCTTTCACTCTTTTGTTTGCTTGTTTTTTTTTTTTTTGTTTTTTTTTGTTGGTTTGGTTTGTTGTTCCATCCTTTTTTTTGTTTGTTTATTTCTATTGTTTACTTTTTCAGCTTGTGCTCTTCTCTTTGTTCTTTGTATCTTTAATTCTGTGTTAGTCTTTTTTTTCTTTGATCATTTTCTTTACTCTTCTTTTATTTTTGTATGTTCATTTGTTGTGACTGGTTTGTTCTTTTATTTCTTTGTGTTTTGTCTGTCTCTCTGTCTGTCTGGCTGTATCTGATCACATTGTACTGGATGATGGTGTCTTTGTTTAGTCTGTTAACTTCATCTTGACAGTTCAGTGATGCCAGGCTGTCCACCTGCTCCCACTCCAGCGTCTTTGGTTCTGTCCTGTCTTTAGCAGGATGATGATTCTCAGGCCATTAGCCCCTCCACACCTCTCTTTCCTTCTTTCTGTCTGAGTCTGTGAGCAGCTGTCTTGCTCTCAGTCACTTATCAGTGGCAGGCAGTTGGAAGCATACACCAGTGCATTGTCTATGTGTAATTACCTGTTTCATTCCCTTTCTCCTCCCCACGCTCTTTCTTCTCTTCTAGGAGGCTTTTAAGTTTTTGTTAAGCTTCTGTAAGACACAACATGTACGCTGTTAATTTGAAACACTTGAATTTAGTGCACACAGATTGCAATCTCTGGATTTCCTGATTTCGGCACATCTCAGATTCATATGTTTGTGTGTATAAAGGACATAATGTCGGATTCTTTATTACACTAATATTAACACTAAAAAAATAATTACACTAAAAAAAACACTGAAAAAAAAAAAAAAAAAAAATGCAGTCAAAAAGTTCCATTGTCAACTTCAGACATCATTTCTTGATTAGATGGAAATTTTACTGGATAATTCATAACATAGCCTTTTAAATGTTGTAAAACATTGTATTGTTTGAAGAAAATACTTTGTTTCTGTAAGACTTTACTGTAAGGTACTTAACATTAATGCATTAACTAGCATTACCAATGAGCAATGCTTTTGTTTATTAATCTTTGTTAATATTAATTAATAAAAAAAAAAAAAAAAATACTGTTCATTGTTAGTGAATGTTAGTGCAGGTCCATTACACTACATTAACAGACACAACACTTGATTTTAATAATTTATTAGTAAATGCTGGAATTAACATGAACTGCAATTAATAAATTCAGAAGTATTTTTCGTTGTAAGTTCATGGTAACTAATGTAATAACTAATGTTAGCAAATTTACCCTTATTTTAAAGTTGTCATATGTTATAACTCTGTTCACAGTTTTTATGAATGCTTAATGTATTATAGTGTGTTTTATAAGACATTGTAAAAGGATAGGTCCAGCTCTAAAATCTGGGTAGATGATGCATGTTTTCAGATATTTTATATTTATATTTCTCTACTCATCTCAACTACTCATCAGCAACTGCAGGTCTGAAACTCTGGAACAGTCTCCCTTTTCATATTAGATTAGCCCCCATCAATTTCTGCTTTTAAGTCTGCTCTAAAGACATATCTATTCTCTCTCGCTTTTAAAACCTCTTGATCATTGGTTCAATTGTTGTTTTGTTATAGTTGTGTTTTAAATTTGATAGTCTTGTTTTATTCATTTTATTTCTGAGTCATTTTTATTCCATTCTGTACAGCACTTTGGTTAACTTCTGTTGTTTTTAAATGTGCTTTACAAATAAATATTGTATTTTATTGTATATTTAAATACTTTTATAAGGCATTATATAGGCTTCAGGTAAAGTGTTACTGGATCGTTGGACCTGTTGATAATTTCTCTCTCTCTCGCTCTCTCTCTCAGGACAAATCTGGAGTTAGAGTTGGTTCATCGTGGGGGGAATCTATGCAGTGGAGGGGCCAGTGCTGCTGCCAAACGCTCCTGTCTCAGTAAGTACCTCTTTCTCCCTCCTTTTTTTTTTTTTTTTTAATTGTTTAATGTTTGTTTAATGTTAAAAGTTTAATGTTTGTTTGTTTGTTTGTTGGTTTAGTTTTTTGTTTTTTACATGAGTTGTTATCGGTGATGATTAGCTGATTATTCAACTGGGCCATTGGTATTTTTAGCATCTAACTAGATGTTTCAAGTACAAATCAGTGTTAGTGGATAAAACGTTTGGATTTAAATTTATTTATTTTTTTTTTTTTGGTAAATTGAGTAAATTTATTTGTTTGATTGCAGCAAAACAGATTCATTATATAGCCTAATTACAACCAAACTCCTCTTTATAAATCACATCAGCCATATTAATCAACCAGTAGTCTTGAACTTGCTACAGTTTCGGTCTCTGGAGTAATTTGAAGTTCATTGTCTTCAGTTCAGTGTTCAAGGACACAATGAGTTCATTGCTGGTAACTGCAAGATTGAATCCCCTTAAGGCCATAGCACTGAACCTTTAACCACTACACCACAACACCCCGAATGAAATTTCACTGTCGAGGAACTGAACCTCAGTTGTCTGTGGCAAGGGGACTACTGTCCATGATTCAAGTGGAAGGCGACTGTTCAAATTGTTCAGGAATGCCATTCTTCTGGGATGATGCATTATGGATGATGATGGACACAGCGAGAATGCCGAGACTGATGTTTGGTGCATTTTTGCAGTCCAGACCAGTCAATCAACACGCACCCACACACTGACTCTGTATAAATGAGTGTGTGTGCAGTCTTTGAGCTCTTGTGAAAAAAATCCCGATCCTCAAGCGCAGCTGAAAAGATTTCACACTCCAGCAATGCAGCCATTTTCTGAGCTACATTAAACACACATCCACAGAGAGGGCCAGATTTACTCAGTCTCAGTACATTAGAGATCAGATCAGCAAGGGAACAAGAAAATAGAAAGTATGGACAAAGAAAGAGAAAGTGTATGCCACTTGCCACCAGAGTGGTTGCTAGGATGCCATTGTTTTTTGTTTGGTTTGGTTTTGTTTCTGGTTTTGTTTGTTGTTTTGATTTTAGTTTCGTTTTGTTTTGTTTGGTTTCGTTTTGTTTGTTTTTGTTTTGATTTGGCGTTTTTCAAAGTTGTTATGCAGAATCACCTTACATGACAGTTTAATTTAATTCAGTGATTTGTTCAAATGTAAATGGCTGGTAAAATGTAGTTGCCTTCCAGAATGACTCTGTTTTATGCTACTGCTGTCAGATTTGAAAGTAGATATCCTGTAGTTAGTCAGAGCAATTCTGGTTTGTATTTAGGAGAATGTGAGTGTAATTTGACGTTAATTATTTCTCTGGATGTTAGTGTAGATTGGATGAAATTGATTTTTACCAGTCAAATACCTGATACCTTATCCTTCAGAAATCATTCTAATATGCTGATTTGCTGCTCAAGAAACATTTCTGGTTATTATCAATGTTGAAAACAGTAATATTTTTGTGAAAACTGTGATAATTTTTTTTAGGATTGTTTGATGAATAAAATGTTTAAAATAACAGCATTTGTTTAAAATATACATTATGCAACTCTTTACTGTCACTATTGATGAATTGAATGCATCCTTGCTGAATAAGTGTTAATTTCTTTTAAAAAATCTTACTGATCACAAGCAGTAGTGTATTTTGAAGTTGACACTCATTGCTCATGGTGTGAGACACTTTAAAAACATTAAGGTGCAATGAAACGGCTAAAGGCACCTTTTAACTT
>JAFVLL020043221.1:67506-70508 GCA_021397915.2 Tor tambroides
TTTCTGAAGCACTGAGTGTTGTATTTTTGTATAATTGTGTGTGTTTTTTTGTGCAGGTACTGTGATGAACGTCCTGAGGTGCCCATGCTCTTCAGAGACGTCCCATCCCTCCTCATCATCTTCATTCTTACCATGCCTCAGCCTTTACGCAAAGGTAACATTCGCACAAACAGTGCATTGTTTTACATACGCATACATAACATCACAAATACTATTCATGTTCATATTTTAATAGCAGGTATATTGTTCATGATAAAAATGTGATTTAAAAAAAAAAGTAAAAATTAAATCCAAATCAATCATACCCCTGACCCGTATATAAATTCTATAATAAATTTGAATTTGATTCAAATTTATTCATATCAATTTCAATTTGAAGTACAACCTTTTTTTACAGCAAAACACAACTGGTAAACACCAGCCAAAAGTGTCAGATTGAGCTGTATTTTTATAGACAGTGGAATGAAACAATTTGAAGTTTACAAGTAATCCAGTAATTGCTTAATACAAGAATGCATCCTGTGTAAACAGGATGTCTTAAATGAGAAATAGCCAGTTGTCAAAGTCAGTCATTGACAGGCTGTGGCTTTAATTTCAGTTAGATTTCAGGCTGAATTCCTATATTGTGATGTCGTTCCTTACTGTGGTACAGAATTACTGTAATTAATTAACTTGTGGTTAAGATATTTCTTGAAAAGTATTTATGTTGTGATAAAGATTTTGGTTAAAAATGACTTGCATCGTGATTGAAAATGATATCATGATAAAGATTTTGGTTGAAAATTAGATCTCTTTAAAGATTTTGATTGAGAATTACTTAAATCAGGGGTTCCTAAACTTTTCCATTCCATGACCCACCTAGACAAGTATAATCTATTTCACAACCCACCAAAATACTTGAGATAAAAAAAAACAATTGACATTACTTTAAGCTTAATCTTAATTAAAAGTTTAATATGGCAGAAATTATTTTTAAAAAAATAACCATTTTATTTTATAGTACAACTGTAAAATTTCTCTACTAATACTTAAGTTTTAATTTCTTTGTTTACAGACGTTAAAATATGAAACATGTCCATAACTCGAAACAGCTCACTCGGGTGAACTGTAATCCGCTGCGAGTGTTGTTAAACTCATTGCGGGGTTCAGCGCAGAAAATGCTGTCATGATCCTTCTGTGTGTGTAGGGGAGAGCGGAGCACAACCCAGCATTTTTTTTTAGCAAAGCATAAGAAGTGAAGCAGAATTATCTAAAACATTTTGGAGATTAAAGTAATTGTCTCATTTTAAATAAACACTAAAAACCAGATGACAAATTTACTTCAGTCTGGAATTTACTTTTGCAATGGTTAAATGTTCAGCAATATCTTCAAAAGATTTTTTTAACTTTTTTTCTCTATATACAGATGATATGACAAGAAAATAATACGAAATGTAGTCAGTTTTGTTATGCTAGCATGTGGAAATGTTTAAATCTTGTGGTGTTACAATTATCCCCGTGTTTGTGCCCCGCTCACCCTGTACATGTGAAATGCTTTTTACAGACTGTTTCCTTATTGGTGGGTAGCCAAATGCATATGAAGGAACGAAAACAGTGCCGAGTTCAAACAGACGATAGAAATGAATTTACATACCTGAAACAGTTTTTGTAACATTTGAATTTTCCGGTTTATTCAATGAAAATGACCATGATCCACTAGATGTGCCATTTACAGCACAAAAAAAATTCTTCCTCTTTCCCCTCACATGCAAGTTCAGTCTTTAGATGGGCTATGACTGTCATTTGGTTGATCACTGGTCATTGATTGGCACTCAAATAAGAATCAAGTGTTTTGTTGTTGTGAGCATGGGATCGATTCAAGTCCATCATTCTGAAGACTCGAGACAATAAAGCTTGTATTATAACAGAAACGGGATGTGCATGTGTTAGAGAATATTTTAGTACTTTCACAAAGACACTGATGTGTGTGTGTGTGTTTGTGTGTTTGTGTGTGAGGTGTCATTGTCTCTGGTGAGGAATGTTAATGGAGTGTCATTGTGTGTATGTGTGTGTGTGTCTTTCTCATCACACAACCGGGCCTAACACCTGCTACATGCACACAAAGGCTAATTACCCTCTCCAAAAAAATCAGATGTCCTTTTTCTGTACACAGTCATGTAATTGATTTTTGTGTCCTAACAAAAGACCTGTGATTCTCTTGAAAGCTCTGGGGTCTATAGAGCTCTTTGAGTGAGTGTCTCTCTGTGCATCTTGTTATTGGTGCTTTTATTCAACCAACATGTTTACGTTTGGGGAGACCAAAGTAAAAGTTTAAGAACCTGCTGTATATATGCATGTACAGTCGTGGTCAGAATTATTGGCACCATTGGTAATATGATCAAAGAAAGCTCTGAAAATAAACCTGCATTATTAATCCTTTTGATCTTGTATTTGAAAGAATCACAAAAATCTAACTTTTCATTGAACTAAAACAATTGAAAATGGGGGAAAATCTCATTAGGAAATAAATGTTTTTCTCAAATACATGTTGGACACAATTATTGGTACCCCTAGAAATTCTTACGAGTAAAATATCTCTGAAGTATATTCCCATTCATATTCACAATTTTGAGCACTCCAGGGTGATTATGAACATGAAATTATCCGGCCATGGCTTCCTGTTTCACAGAAATATAAATAGGAGGGAAAACAAAGCCCAAATTCCCTTAATCATCCATCACAATGAGAAAAACCAAAGAATATATTTCTGATGTGCAGCAAAAGATAATTGAGCTTCACAAATTAGTGAAGTGGTTTTAAGAAAAGAGCTAGAGCAGTGAAAATTCCCATTTCCACCATCAGGGCAAGAATTAAGAATTTCCAATCAACAGAAAATGTTATGAAATTGCCTGGAAGAGGACGTGTGTCTATATCGTCCTAATGCACGGTGAAGATTAGAGTTTGAGTGGCTGAAGACTCTCCAAGGGCCACAGCTGGAAAATTGCAGAAAATAGTTGAGTCTC
>JAFVLL020043221.1:70608-116049 GCA_021397915.2 Tor tambroides
CACTGTTAATTGCAATGCATCTTTTTTTTCGATTTGTGGAATTCAGCATGCTTTATGTTTCAAAAACTAAAGTCATTATTCTGCTTCCATACAGGCGTCCTGAGTTCGAATCCCGACTCGGACCTTTTCTGATCCCGCCTTCATATCTCTCTCCCACTTAGCTTCCTGTTTAACTACTGTTCTATCAAATAAAAGGCAAAACGCCAAAGAAAAAAAAAACGTAAAAATAATAATGTAATGACTAATGTTAACAAATTGAACCTTATTGTAAAGTTTTACCATGTTATCATGTTATAAGTGTGTTTACAGTTATTTATGAAACCATAATATGTATTATAGTATGTTTTATAAGACATTGTAAAAGGAAAGCTCCAGATCTAAAATCTAGGTAGATGATCCATGTTTTCATGTTCTCAGTTATTTTAGATTTATATTTTAAATACTATTATATTGAATTATATTAGGCTTCAGGTAAAGTGTTATTGGATCATTTGACCTGTTGATAATTTCATGCAGTGCTAGTCCACATGCTGACTAACTCTCTCTCTCTCTCTCTCTCTCTCTCTCTCTCTCTCTCTCAGGACAAATCTGGAGTTAGAGTTGGTTCATCGTGGGGGGAATCTATGCAGTGGAGGGGCCAGTGCTGCTGCCAAACGCTCCTGTCTCAGTGAGTACTTATTTCCTTTTCTTTCTCTCTTTTTTAAGTTTAATGTTTGTTGGTTTGGTTTTGTTTTTTACATGAGTTATCAGTGATAATTAGCTGATTATTCAGCTGGGCCATTGAGATTTTTAGCATCCAACTATGCCTTCTAGGCAGATGTTTTTAGGTACAATTCCACATCAGCATTGCTAGTGGGTAAAACGCATTTGGATTTCAATTTTTTTTCATGAATTGAGTAAATTTATTTTTATTTATTTTTATTTTTTTTTACATCATAACACATTCATTTTACAGCCAAATTACAACCAAACTGCTCTTTACATATCACATCAGCCATATTAATCAACCAGTAGTGTCTTGAACTTACTACAGTTTCGGTCTGTGGAGTAATTTGAAGTTCATTGTCTTCAATTCAGTGTTCAAGGACATAATGAGTCTATTGCTGGTAACTGCAAGCTTGAATCCCCTTATGGCCATAGCACTGAACCTTAACCACTACACCACACCACCCCAAATTAAATTTATCTGTTGAAGTACTGAACTTCAGTCCATGTGGCAGGTGGATTGCTATCTATGATTCAAGTGTTAGGCGACTGTTCAAATTGTTCAGGAATTCTGGGATGATGCATTATGGATGATGCTGATGGACACAGAGAGAATGTTGAGACTGATATTTTGTGCATTTTTGCAGTCCAGACCAGTCAATCAACATACATCCACACACTGGCTCTGTATAAATGAGTGTGTGCAGTCTTTGAGCTCTTGTAAAAAAAAAATCCAGACGCTCAAGCGCAGCTGAAGAGATTTCACACTCCAGCAATGCAGCCATTTTCTGAGCTACATTAAACACACATCCACAGAGAGGGCCAGATTTACTCGGTCTCAGTACATTAGAGATCAGATCAGCAAGGGAACAAGAAAATAGAAAGTATGGGAAAAGGAAAACCACTTGCCACCAGAGTGGTTGCTAGGATACCATTGTTTTTTTGTTTCTTTTTTTTTTGCTTGTTTGTTTGTTTGGTTTGTTTTGTGTCTGGTTTGGTTTTGTTTGGTGTTTTGATTTGTTTGGTTTGGTGTTTTTTGTTTGGTTTTTGTTTTTTTGTTTTGTTTGACATTTTGATTTATTTTGGTTTGGTGTTTTGTTTGGTTTTTGGTTTTTTGTTTTGTTTGGTGTGTTGATTTGTTTGGTTTGGTGTTTGGTTTGTTTTCGGTTTGTTTTATGTTTTGATTTGGTATGGTTTTGGTATGGTTTTGTTATGGTTTGTTTTTCAAGATTGTTATGCAGTATCATGATACATGACAGAGTTTAATAATTAAATTCAGTGATTTGTTCAATTTTAAGTGGCTGGTAAAAGTTAGTTGCCTTCCAAAATGACTCTGTTCTATGCTACTGCTGTCAGATTTGCCATTAGATATCCTGTAGTTAGTCAGAGCAATTCTGGGTTGTATTTAGGAGAATTTGAGTGTCATTTGATGTTAATTATTTCTCCGGATGTTAGTGTAGCTTTCCTGTTTTTTTTTCCTGGCGCTAGCAACGCCAAGGTCATGGGTTCGATTCCCAGGGAAAGCAAGAGCTGATAAAATGTAGAAAAAAATAAATAAATTGTAACTTGAATGCAATGTAAGTCACTTTGGATAAAATTGTCAAATGTAGTCGTCAGTGTAGACTGGATGACATTGACTTTGGCCAGTCAAGCACCTGAGTCTCTTTCTCGATCGTGTTTCATGTCCATTTATGATTGATGGCATGAGAACAGGGGCAAGTGCGCACACTATAATCACAGGTGGGAGGAGACAGAAGATCAATATGGAGCTGGAGAGTGTGTGAGGATGGGGGTGGTCGAGAGATGTGAGCCAAAAATGGAGCGATGCAGAGATCTCAGTTTCAGCTGTCTGTCTACATGATAAAGTGTTTGAGAGATGGATAAAAACGAGGAAGGAGAAATGGAATGAATATCTGGAGATCTCACACACTTCCAAGTGCCATCATAACTGAGCTTTAGAGAGCATTCACTAGTGTTGTAGTCAAGACCACCTAATCCGAGACCAAGACAATTGTGTGTTGAGAACAAGACAGACCAAGACTTTGAGGGGTTGAGACCAAGACCATACCAGCATTGCTCAAATTCATCAAGGATCCACATTTACTGCCATAGAAATACCTTATTTTTAATCATTAAATACAATAATAAGACACTTACAGAGCTGTTACCAATCAAATGAAATCTCTAACAACAAAATTCATCTTTGCACTGCAGTGGTGGCACAGAAGCTGCATGTGAATTGGTACGATTACAAATGCATAAATAATGTTGAGAATAATGCACATACACTCAAGCACTTATACTCTCAAACAATATTTTTGCAGCAATATCTTGAATTTTGTGGGTGTATGTATTATTTTGGTGACATTTTTGACACAGACCCTCAATAATTTCTGACCCGGCATAACAGTATAAATCATTTGTTTTCAGCCGGGGGCCGGGGGCCCACTATGGGGCCTCAACAAACTTCCAAGGGGGCCTCAAGATGACTTAAAATTGTTTAAAACAAAACAAGCATTAAAATGAACTAAAACAGGTAAAAATCAAAGATATTTCTTAGTATTTGGTTATTTTTATAATGAATATACATCTTTCTAGTCATGCTAAGCTCTAAAATATTTTGGGTGAGTGGAGGGGGGCCTTCAAATAATGTTGTGGACAATAGGGACAGTTAAGTCAAACATTTTTGAGATCTACTGGTATAAATCAAACAATTTAATTAGTTATTGATTGCACTTGAAGCAGGAAGTTTTACATCCAATCACATTAATTATGGTTGTAAATAAATCAGACAATTTAGTGATATCCCCGCAGTTGTGGTCTTGAAACAAAATCCTGAGTCCTCTTAGTCTGAGACCAAGACAAGACCGAGTACAAATGCGGTCGAGACCGAGACAAGACCAAGACCATCAAAAAATGGTCTTAAGACCGGTCTCAAGACCAAGACCAGTCTCGAGTACTACAACACTAGCATTCACACACGTTCTTTTAACAGAACAGAATACAAATGTTTTTAACATCCAAACTTGTTGCTAGTTGTCTGAGACGTGTCGTCATTATGAGGGAACAGGCGGACCAGTCGTCTATACAGTAAAATAAATATTTAAAATCATATAATATTTAGTAGTTATAGTCCTGCCTTTATGGCCTTTTTCATAGTTTAACTGTTGAATGAGCATGTACATCAACTGGACCAGCCTGACCAGCCTTTTTTTTTTCCCCTCTTTACACATTTTTTGCTGCTAAACTTTTATTGCTGAAATATTGAAACATTTTTTTTTGGAGACTTGCAATTTAGAGCTGACAATTTAGAATAAATATTACACCAGTACAGTTATTATAAATTGAATATCCATTGCTCGAGTCTTCAGTGCCACATGATCCTTCAGAAATCATTCTAATATGCTGCTTTGCTGCTCAAGAAACATTTCTGGTTATTATCAGCTGTTGAAAACAGTTGTGTCGCTTAATATTTTTGTGAAAACAGCGATAAGGGATTTTTTCAGGATTATTTGTTGAATAACGGCATTTGTTTGAAATCAACATTATGAAAGTCTTTACTGTCACTATTGATCAATGCATCCTTGCTGAATAAGTATTAATTTCTTAAAAAAAAAAAAAAAAAAAAATCTTACTGTCCACAAACAGTGTATTTTAGTGTATTTTGAAGTTGACACGCATTGGTCATGGTGTGAGATGTTTAAAAACATTGGGGTGCAATGCAACAGCTAAAGGCACCTTTTGACTCATGTAAATGGACCAACACCTTAAAAAATAGTGCAGACATAATGCAAAAGCGCTCTTCTGTATAAACATTCTTCTCACATGCCCTCACATTGCTGTTTCTGTGAAGGGTTTTGTTGAACATTTTATTTCACACTCAATCAAGCAGTAAGTTGCTGTAAGCTGTTCCCCTTCTCATATTTTGTTTAAAAATGCTTTGAATGAAGGGATAATTTCATCCAGTCTATCTTAGTTACCTATAGGTGGTGCTATTGCTCTGTCCATGAGTCTGTAGATGAGCCAGCATCTTGTATGTGGCTCTGGTAATAATGCACATCTGGCATCCTGTCTGCACTAAGAATCCACAGAGCCTGTAAAAGCAGACTGAGAGATGTGTCACATCTTATATTGCATTTAGAAGAGATTAAATTAGACAGTTTAAAGGCTGAAATAGTGTAAAATGACATTAGAAGTGCCTTGCAGAAGTATTCAAACCCCTTCATTTTTTTCATGTTTTATGTTGCAGCCTTATGTTAAACCGCTTTAAATTACTTTTTTTTTTTCCACAACAATATACACTCCACAGACCATAATGACAAAGCAAATAACAGGTGTTTAACATCTTTGCAAATTTATTATACATAAACATAAATGATTCCATTGCATAAGTATTCAAACCCTTATCTGGGACAGTTGAAATTTAGCTCAGGAGCATTCATATTGCTTGCAGATGTTACTACACTTTGAGTGAAGTTAATCTGTGGCAAATTCAATTGAATGGGTATGATTTGGAAAAGCACACACATCTTAATTAAAGGTCTAACAGCTGAAAATGCATATCAGAGCAAAAACCAAGCCCTGAGGTCAAAAGAACTGCCTGTAGAGCTCAGAAACAGGTTTGTGTCAAGCCACACATCTGGGGAAGAGTTCAGAAAAAATTCTGCTATACTGAAGGTTCACAGAATCATGTAGCCTTCATTATCCATAATGGAAGACGTTTGAAACAACTACAACTCTTCCTAGAGCTGGCCTCTTGGCCAAACTGAACAACTGATGGAGAAGGGCTTTGGTTAGAGTGGTGACCAAGAATCTGATGGTCTCTCTAGTTGAGCTCCATGATCATATATGCAGATGGGAGAAACCTACAGAAGGATAAACATCACTGCAACACTCCACCAATCTGGGCTTTATGTTGGTGTGGCAAGAATCAATCTTCTCCTCAGAGAAGACACATGAAAACACACTTGGAATTTGCAAAAAAGCACCTAAAGGACTCTCAGACTCTGAGAAACAATATTCTCTGGTTTGATGAACCTCAATTCTAAACATCATGTTTGAAGGAAACCGGCTCTGCTCATCACCTGCAGAGTACCATCCCATAAGTAAAGTGTGCTGGTAGCAGCATCATGCTGTGGGGCTGTGTGTGTGTGTATGTGTGTGTGTGTGTGTGTATATATATATATATATATATATATATAATTTTTTTTTTTTTTCATAATGTTGAGCAGCACAACTGACCAGAATGAAAAAATAATCAGAAATGTTTCTTGACCATCAAATCAGAATATTAGAATGATTTCTGAAGGATCATGTGACACTGAAGACTGGAGTAATGATGCTGAAAATTTAGCTTTTGATCACAGGAATAAATTACATTTTACAATATATTTACATAGAAAACAGTTGTTTTAAATTGCAATATTTTACAATATTTTCAATAAAATAAATTTAATTTAATTATTTACTAAACTACACAGACCCCAAGATTTTAAACGGTAGTATATATGGAGTGAATATCTGTACTGCAGAATTAGCACAAGGGTCTGTCATTCTTCTTCTGTTGTAATCTGTCTGCAGAGGTAAAGTTGTAGGTTCATCAGGCTTTGCTTCTGAAGCCCCTGCAGGTGTCAGGTGGGTTTGTGAGCTGCAGGTAGGGGGCAGCAGTGATCCACAACAGATGTTAAAGGCAATGATCAGTGTGTGAAAGGACAGGTTTTCATGAGGTCTGATATCCTCCTACACGCCTGAAGGCTCTACGAAAACTTCATTCATCATGTTGTTAGTGTATGTGTTCTCTGTGTTTCAGATCAGCTGTTTCATGTGCTGGCCATGCACATGCGTCTCTACAGCATAGATTCAGCATACAACCCCTGGACCAGACTCACACAGAGCACGCACAGCAGAGACACTGAGTGAGTACACACACAATCACATTTCCTGAACTGAGACTATTTATAGAATGATGAATTGCTAAACTCACATTGTAGAACTGCACTACCCATAATCCTCAACAGAGATCCAGCAATCAGAGACTTTACTGTAATTATGGAAATTCAGTTGTTGGCAAAAGAACTTCCTACTCCCACATTGAAGGAATCCTTTAAAAAAAGTATCATAAGCTTCCACAAAAATATTAATAACCACAATTAATTTCAGCATGGATGATAATAAGAAATGTTTCTTGTGCAGCAAATCAGAATATTAGAATGATTTCTGAAGGATAAAGTGACACTGGAGACTGGAGTAATGATGCTGAAAATTCAGCTTTGATCACAGGAATAAATTGCATTTTTAAATATATTAAAGTTTTTTTGTTTTGTTTTGTTTTTTCTTTGTAATGATATTTCACAATAATATAGTTTTTACTATATTTTTGGTCAAATTAATGCAGCCTTGGAGAGCATAGTCTAAGTAGTCTTACCAACCCCAAATGTGTGTGTGTGTGTATATATATATATATACACACACTCACACACACTCACACACTCTCACACACACACACTCACACACACACACACGCACTGTGTAATCAATAGATTTATATTCATTGTTCTTCTAACAGATTAGTCAAAAAGACATTCAAATATACACATACACAAAAGTGTTTTGTTGCATTTGGCATTTTATTTAAAAGAAAAAAAAATGAATAAAAAAACAGAAGGCAGAAGATTCTGCTCTCACTGGCTTTTAATGTTGTGTCTCTTCTGCTGCATCTTTTTGAAGGGAGAGAGACTTGCGCAAATTGGGTTTCCATAGATACCAATAACTGCTGCATCTGGCAAATTATGGTGTGCAGCACTACATTTCATGAGTGCAGCGCTTTATTTTGAGGGTTTATGGCTGTGTGGAGGTTACCGCTCACCGCGTCTCCTGTTTAAAAGGCACTTAACACTCTCGGGCTGCTTAAATGGCCTCATTTCTCCTGCGTTGGGGCGGTAAGACAGGGTTTTCACCTGTGCGTCTCTGAGGACTGTTAGACTGGCTGGACTCAGAGGGGAGGCAGCTGTGCCTATAAATACCTTGTTAGAGGCTTTTGAAGGAAAACTCTGTCACTAGAGCCCTCAGGCACTTCAGCCAAGCTATTAATACAGCCATTTGAATAAAACCATTGCTCTCCCTGTTTCTGCCTGCCTGTAATCACTTACCAAGCACAAAAGACAATGTGTTTTTATTATCTGAGAGGTAGTGTTTGGACAGTAAAGTCTTGATATGTTTAGATGTCATTGGAATTTTGAAATATCATCTGCATTCAGATGCTGCACAAGCTTTCTGCTCAATGTTTTTAGTCAGCTGCTGTTGTGATGATTTTTAGTGGATGTATAAAGTCTCCAATGAGACTTTGAGACAATGAGACAAATGAACTGTGCACATAATCCTCTAAATTGACAAATCAGAAAGTGTCAGTATAGTTTACTTACAACTTTTGAAATGTTAAGAAAGTGTGCTTGTGCGTCTGTGTGTTTGAATGTGCGTCCAAACACCTTTGGGTGGCGAGTTATGCTCTAACGGATAGCATCTTGGCCCACACACTCTCATAATTGTCTTCTAAATAAATAAATATTTGCTCAAAGAATAAAACTCAATTGAAAGAACTTGAAGCCTTGTGAATAATTAGTCCTGTTCTTACGTAATGATTTAATTTGCGCTGTTGCATGGGCAAGATTGACATGAAAGTATTGTCTGTAGATCATGCATCCAAGTTAAAAAATGCTGTGTATACTGTAGATGATGTTTTTGTGTTTGAAGTCTGCTCTTTTTTTTTGGTAGTGGTCATATTTTCTCTGTTTCTGACACGTTTGGTTTTATATTATTGAATGATTGTGTGTTTTGTGTGCAGGTACTGTGATGATGAACGTCCTGAGGTGCCCATGCTCTTCAGAGACGTCCCGTCCCTCCTCATCATCTTCATCCTTACCATGCCTCAGCCTTTACGCAAAGGTAAAACATGCACAAACAGTACACCGTTTTACACACGCATAATAAAATAATGCATACATAACATCACAAATACTGTTCATGTTCATATTTTGCAGTAAATGGCTAACTAATCAAGTGTCAGATATATTGTTAATGATAATGTGATTTTCAAAAAAGTAAAAATTAAATCCAAAACAATCAATCATACCCGGAACCTGTATGTAAATTCTGTAATAAAAGGTTTTTCTTCCATCATATCCATTTCAGTTTGAAGTACAATCTTTTTTACAGCAAAACACAAATGTTAAACAACAGTAGTTTGAACAGGAAGCTTCTGAAAGTCAGCACATGAGGAAGACAATGGCAAGGAATGAAAAATTCCATTTGGCAATTAAAACAGATTTTGTTGCTATTAGATTTCATTATTCCCTCTTGTAAGAAGCTTCTGTTCATTTTTATTTGGAACTTCACTCACACACAATCCTGAGAATGTCATCTGCCGTGATGAATAAGGCCAACCAATAGAAAACATATGAGGGGAAATGACCATGATCAACTAGATGTGACTCTTACAGCACACACACACACACACACACACACACACACATACAAATCTTCCTCTTTCCCCTCACATGTGAGTTTAGTCTTTAGATGGGCCATGACTGTCATTTGGTTGATCACTGGTCATTGATTGGCACTCAAATAAGAATTACGTGTCTTGTCGTTGTGAGCATGGGATCGATTCGAGTCCATCAGTCTGAAGACACAAGACAATAAAGCTTGTATTAGAACAGAAACGGCCTGTGCATATGTTAGAGAATAGTTTAGTGCTGTCACAAAGGCACTGGGGTGGGTGTGTGTGTGTGTGAGAGGTTCCATTGTCTCTGGTGAGGAATGTTAATGGAGTGTCATTGTTGGTATGCGTGCACGTGTGTGTGTGTGTGTGTGTGTGTGTGTGTGTGTGTGTGTGTGTGTGTGTGTGTGCCTTTCTCATCACAACACCTGCTACATGCACACAAGGACTAATTACCCCCTCCAAAAAAAAATCAGATGTCTTTTTTCTGTACAGAGTCACATAATTGATTTTTGTGTCCTAACAAAAGACCTGTGATTCTCTTAAAAGCTCTGGGGTCTATAGAGCTCTTTGAATGAGTGTCTCTCTGTGCATCTTGTTATTGGTGCTTTTATTCAAGGATATAACCAACATTTTTACATTTTGTGAGACCAAAGTAAAAGTTGAAGAACCTGCTATATATATATATATATGATTTGTGATGAACAATATTCTACTGTTTCAAGGCCTTAGGTCACATTTCATTTTCATGCCTTTTGTATTTTGTGCATGCGTGCGTGGAAATATATTGAACAATGCATTTTCAAAGTACACTACATGAAATTAATACTTTTATTGAGAAAGGATCTAGTTAATTGATTAAAAGCGGCAAATACATTTATAATTTTACAAAAGATTTATATTTCAAGTACTGTTCTTATATTTCTATTCATTAAAGAATCCAACTGTTTTACACAAAAACAGTAAGCAGCACAACTGTTTTCAACATCATTGATAATATTTAGAAATGTTTGTTCAAATCGGCATATTAGCATGATTTCTAAAGGATCGTGACACTGAAGACTGGAGTAATGATGCTGAAAATTCAGCTTTGAATCTTAGAAATAAATTACATTTTAAAATATTTAAATTTGAATGCATTTTAAAATGTATTTAAATAGAAAACAGCTATCCTAAATTGGAATAATGTTTCACAGTATTGCTTTTTTACTGTATTTTTGATCATATAAATGTAGCCCTGGTTAGACTTTTCGAAAACATTAAAAAACATTTACAGACCCCAAACTTTTGAGCAGTAGTGTATTGTTGGCTGAATGTACATGAAGGTATGACTTACAGGATATATTTCAGTATCCGTCAAACATTAAATGTGCTGTCTGCTTTGTGTAAGGTAAACTTTTATGAAGAAGTTTCATTACCACTGGCTCAGATTACACAAGGCTTTATATTAAACAGTACAGCTCTTACAGATAAATTAGATTGTGGTGTAGGTTAAAAACGTTAAGTTCATAAAGTTACACAAAGAACTTCCAAACATTGGTATAAATAAATGATAATAGCATTCCTGCTGCTTGAACTGTAGAGCCAGTGCAACAGCAAGGTCATGGGTTCAGTTCCTAGGGATGAAAGAGATTGAAGGCTGGAAGTGATGAAATGTTTACCTAGAATGTGAAAGTTATAATTTTATGTAATATGAGGGAAATAAATTGTTCTTTTTATTTTATTATAATGTTAAATGGTGTTGATGATAACCATGCTCTGTGTGTGTGTGTGTGTGTGTGTGTGTTTGTGTTTTTTTGTGTGTGTTTGTGCAGAGCACTTTACGTGTGTGGTGAAGGTGTTGTACAGTCTGCAGTACACACAGGCTCTGGCCGCTCTGTCCATCAGATTCAGCCGTGAGGAAAGACTCGCCTGGAGCAACACTGGAGCTGCCAAGAAGGTGCCGCCAATGACGTGCACATCACAACCACCAATCAAAAAGCTTTCTTAGACTTACTTCAGCCAGTTATAGCAAGGATGTGTGTTATGATACAGCAGTCAACATTTGAAGTGGATCAAAAAAGTTGATCAAAGTTGTCCTAAGACAAGAAGGGGTATTGTTTTTGTTTTAGGACAACTTTGATGAAAGGTTTTGATCCAGATCAAATGTTGACTACTATAGTTTCTTGAAGTTCTGCCTTGTGGAACAGCAGTATACTGTAAATTGGTTCACAATTTGTGCCTTAATGTAGATTCAGTTGATGTTTGGTCGTAGGTGTGTATATTTGTATTGTTTATTATTTAAAGGATCAATCCAGTCCGATTTCAAAGCTGGAACTATCCATTTTCTAATGATTAATTTGCGCATTAAGACCCTTGAGGATAAGCTAATTTTATTAAGAGAAAGAATGCGTTATTGGCCCTCAGTGCTGTTTTTTAAGGGGGTGATCGTAATAATGTTCAGATAACCCAGAGTGAGGAAATCCTTCAGATAAATCTCACTCAGACGTTTTCATTAGCACAGAAGAGATCATTAGCAATGGTTCTACACTCCATTAAATGACTATTTTTGGGGCTTTGTGGGAAATAAATGGAGTAATGTGAAGAGTTTCATGTCATCAGTCAGACTGCTTTAATTTCACATTATAGTCACACGTCATCCCTCTCTCTGTCTGAAATTTGCATCGCTTTTGCAAATTGCTGACATTTAAAGTAACACATGGAATGTGTTTTAAAACCTAGCAAGTTGCCTTCCTAGACAGCAGTATTGGGCATTATAGGTGCAAAATGTTGTTTAAATTCAAATCGAATGTTCAGTTTCATCTGTGATAGCCAACAGTTGTGTCTAGGTAGTCATGCTCACTAGGATTTGAAACACAGCCGATGTAATTTAGTCCAGTTGATAACAGTGATTCCAGTCTGAAGGGAGAAATTTAAAACTGTTTTCTTTCATTCCTGCTTTTTCACACGCAGAACACGCCAAATTCTGACAAATCATGGGAGTCGCTCCTGGGTCACGTGATCTCTGAGCTGACGAAGGCCAAAGATGTGTATGACACCAACTCTGAGGAAACCTTTGTGGTGAGTCGTGATCTCCAACGTCACATGAACCACACCACACAACAGAACCATTTTATAACACCATTATATAGTAGTATTTTTCTGGTTTAGCAATTATTATTTAATTTAAATGCATTGCAATAATCAGTTGACCTAACAAAACATAGATTTGATTTTTGCCATTGACTAATCTTACAAAGAACATTTACTGGACAAAAATATGATTTTCATGTCATTGACTTCATTAGCAGAGACTACATATTTTCGTTAGCAATAATGAGAATATGTAGTGCAGGAAACAGCGGGGGGGGGGGGGTTCTCCCAACTTATCCAAAGGACCCATTGTTGAACTTGCCCTGCAAAATATATCATATAACACATCTTTTCAGTACATCTTTTCACTTTCCTCAGCTGTTGTCTTAACAAGGCAGCAAAAAGTAGTAGAGAAATTCAGTCATTTAGTCAGATCTTTTATTTTGTGTGTGTACTGTGTAGATTTATGTAAATATAAATGCATACACATGCATGTATATATTTAAGAAAAATGTTATGTTTATATATCAAATATATTTCTATATAATATAAATTATATGAATATAAATATATACTAAACATATATTGCATGTGTGTGTCTTATGTATACATAAATATTCACAGTACACACACATATTATATAAACAAAAACTTTTATATGGGATGCCCAGCACTATTTTTTTTTTTATTATTTATTTATTTCTCTTTTGCTCACCAAGGCTGCATTTATTTGATCCAAAATACAGTAAAACAAGCAATATTGTAAAATATTATTACAATATAAAATAACTCTTTTCTATTTGAATATATGTTAAAATTAGTGCTGTCAAACGATTAATCGCGATTAATCGCATCCCAAATAAAAGTTTTTGTTTACATAATATATGTGTATACTGTGTATATTTATTATGTATATATAAATACAAACACATGCATGTATATATTTAAGAAAAACATGTTATATTTATATATTAAATATATTTTTATATAATATAAATTATATGAATATAAATATAAACTTTTAAATACATGTAAATATTTTCAAAATATATACTGTATGCGTGTGTCTTTATATATACAAAATAAATATATACAGAAGACACACATATATTGTGTAAACAAAAACTTTTATTTTGGATGCGATTAATCGCGATTAATCGTTTGACAGCACTAGTTAAAATGTATTATATTCTTGTGATGGCGAAGCAACCATCAGCAGCTATTACTCCTCTCTTGTACTCCATAATATTTTCTTTCTCTGGATTTTTTTTTTTGGAATGTTTGGCAGAAACTTCACTAAGAACATTTATTTGAAATATATTTTTTGTAAAAGTACAGTTACTTTTCATCAAATAAATGCATTCTTGCTGAATAAAAGCATTAATTTCTTTAAAAAAAAAAATGATAGTGTATCAGCTGTTACATCGTATTTCATAATGGTTTTTATATAAAATACCTATAGTTTAATGACAACCAGCCAAAGAAGAGTCATTCTCTGTTCTAGGGGAATCAGCAGCTCACAGTTATTTGAGCCTGAAGCTTGTTCCGATCTCTGAGGAAGCTCTTGTGTGCTGCGGCCTGCTGTCAGAGGGCTGTTTATCAAGGCTTTATCAACAGGGAATGAGCTGTTATTAATGATGTCTTCTCTCTGCAGTTGAGCTCCAGTGTGTGGTCTCCTCAGTCCATTGAGTTCAGCCTACAGCAGTTCTGTCTGCCCTTCCTGAGACTGTCCTGTTTACTGCAACACCACCTGTATGGAGACATCTTACCCGGCTGCCTGGTACACACACACATTTAATCTGCTATCTAAATGAAGACATCCCATAGATATCTGTTAGTTTCAGATAGCTGAGAGACTGATGGGTGTCTGTGGTCACAGGTGGAGGAGGAGTTCTCTCTGCTGGCCGGGTGTCTGGGTTTGGCTGCTTCTGTTCAGCCCGGTGGAGCCATGAGCAGTGCAGCGTGTCTGGAGTGGAACATCAATGCTTTCGATCTGATCAGTCAGTGGTGTTCAGAACTCATCGCTCTGTCTGATACTCCCACCCAGCAGTCTGTGGTCAGTATTTGTGTCTTCTGCATCGTTTCTTTGCACCGTGTTTTATTTGAAGTGTTGCTAACAGCAGTGATTTAATCAGTTGTTGTCTTTAATATGGTTAACAGTGTTGGGAAGGTTACTTTGGAAATGTAATAGGTTACAGATTACAAGTTATCTTATTTAAAATGTAGCAAGTAGTGTAACTATTTCAATTACTTTATTAATGTAACTGATTACATTTGATTAGTAGTGATTTCCTGGCAACTTTAATATGGAGATTGAAGTATAAGGTTTTTAGGTTGATTCCCTAGAAAAGTATACAATGAAAACTGAAAGAGTCACATGTTTGAGTATTTTGACCAGGCAACATTGGCTCAACTTGTAGTGCTAACGAATCAGTGGTAGATGGGAAGAAATGAGAGATTTCACCTTACAAAGCGAAAAGATTGCTTTGACTGAAAATGAAAGGTAATTTTGTGGGGCATCTGAGTGATTTTCTTGTCTGTCTTCAGTCTCTATTAGTTCAGGATCCTCAGTGGGCCGCCCCTCGCCTCCTGCACCTCCCAGACAATTACAACACCATCTTCCAGTACTACCACAGGAAATCCTGCACCAGCTGCGGCAAGACCCCCAAAGACCCTGCGCTGTGCCTGGTGTGTGGTGCATTCGTCTGTCTGAAGGGTCACTGCTGTAAACAGCAGGGCGTCTGTGAGTGTGTGCTGGTGAGTATGTAGCAAGCAAGCTTCAGTTTGAATGATCCTTATACTGATGATGATGATTATAATGGAATTTTTTTTTTTTTTTAATCCAAAGCACTCTCAGCACTGCGGAGCAGCGACTGGTATCTTCCTCCTGATAAACGCCTCGGTCATCATTATCATCCGAGGCCATCGCTTCTGTCTGTGGGGGTCTGTGTATCTGGACGCTCATGGAGAAGAGGACAGAGACCTGCGGTAAGCCTCTCGCTGCTCTGATGCCCAGATATTGCATCAAGGTTTAATTTACTTTTCCATTAAGGGATGATATTTGCGCCCTGGGATCGACTGAGGGGCTTTTTTATCTTTTATAAGGTTTTTATTATTACTATATTAACGTATCTGTGTTGTTTCTATGTCAGTTACTTAAATGTAACCAATTTCAATCGAACAGAATAATATAGACTGTTACCAATGAAATTTTATCAATATACTGTACAACAAAACATCTGACATGGCATTTGTTTATTATAGACTTATATTATCATAAAATTAAAAAACAAGAACTCATGGTAGGGCTGCGTTTTTATTGCTCTTGATCTTGTAATAATGATTATTATTGTTGATTATAATAGAGTAAATTTTGTTCCTCAAACATGTCTAAGATCTATGGGTGATGGGGCATTTTTTTGTTTTGTTTATATTGTGTTCAGCACTTTGAGAAGCTGCTTTTAAATGTGCTATTATTATTATTATTATTATTATTAAATAGTAGAATACATAAAAACAACATTTAGCATGTCATATTCTGGCTACAAAGACAAAGGAGGCTGAGAACCATTTATTAATTAATTTATTGCTTTTTGCTAAAGACATCACATTGGTTATCTTAGTAGCATGAAAAACAAAACGGTTATTCAAATTAGAAATAAAATATATACAGAAAGTGTGCAAAGAATGTTCGCTGTCACTGAAGTGGTCAGTGACTTTAGTTCAGCGCACTCACAAAGACTCCTGTTAGAATTACCGAAGCTGTTTACACTGAAGAATAAATCTACGGTAACACTTTATTTTAAGGTGTCCTTGTTACACATGTTACATGTACTTTCTATTATAACAACAATGAATTATGCATAATTACATGCAAGTAACTCTAAGCCAAACCCTAATCCTAACCCTAACTATATAGTAAGTACATGTAGTTAATTAATATTACTCAGTACTTAAATGTATAATTACACTGTAACAAGGACACCTTAAAAAGTGTAACCAGATCTACTTACATTTGTGTTTGAACTGTGTTGTTTATGATGATAAAATTCACGAGAGTTCGAATTTCATGCATTGAACAGAACAATGGCATTTTCATGGGTGACTCATTTAAACGCCTCTGATTGGCCATTACATTCATAAGCTCAACAGAAACGTGATTGATTTTAATTCTTAGTAAATGTAATTGCTGCAAGATCAACATTTTTCAGATCAAATTTTTATTAATAGTTGAATTTGGAAGGCGTTTTGTTCATTTTTTGTGGCATTCTTGCCCTGCTCAGTAGTCATTTATTTGTGGATTTGAGTTAATTTCCCTGTTCATTTTTTTAATAGAGAAAATGTTTTCCATTTCCTGCTGTAACCTCTGGTTTTTTCCTGTTCTGTAGTCGAGGAAAGCCTCTGTATTTATGTGAGGAGAGATACCGCGTTCTGGAGCAGCAGTGGGTCTCGCACACCTTCGACCACATCAACAAGCGCTGGGGTCCCCATTACAATGGACTTTAACAGTAAAGCCCACATCCTGGAGAGGACAGGTCACAAGATGTCAGTGCCAGCTTCTGTGACATCCTCTGATGATTTCTGTCGTGTAATATAAAGAAAACCTGCATTGAGTTGGCCACAGCCTGGGTTCATGTGAAGTTTAGTGTACAATCAAGCCTATTGACTAACAGCGTGTGTGTGTGTGCGTGTTTTAAAGTGATTTTTCGTGTGGATTTATAGGGGAGAATTTTATTTTGTCCCAGCAAGCTCACAGTGAAAGCACACTGAGTGAATCTGTGTCTAGTCTGTTGGACGGAAGTGGAATGATACTCCCGTTCTGAAATGTTTGGAAAACTTACATCATTTTTGAGGAGACAGGAGACTTGAGAAAAACCAATGTTAAACAAATCATGTACAGATATCTCAATTAATATCAAAACCTTGAATGCTAAAGGTACCAAGGCTCTCAACATATCCCCCCACCCCACCCCACCCCATGACCACTTTATGCTATTTGAGTTGAAACACATCTCATAAGACTGACTGTGTGTTCAAAAAGCAGGGTATGAGGCGAAATATCAGCCGATTAGAGCTAAAGCGAGATTTGTCTCGAAGTGAATAGTATTGACTCGAGGTGTAGTTGCAGTCATCCTCAGGAATTTTATTTTATGATTTCTTCTTTTGTTTTGTAGTCTCAGATAAAAGATTTTAATATTTAATAAGTGCTGCTATTCATTGTTTGAAAAAAAAAAAAAAAAAAAGTAAATTATACCTTTGTAAAAAAAATAAATATTTTTATTATATTTTCAATTTTCATTTTTTTTTTTTTTTCTAATGAAGGCTTTGTTTTTGATGGCGGTTGGCTGGTCTGTTGAGTTTATTATAAAAATATTTCCCTACAATCTTGTAGCACACATTTAATTGCTAGAGACAGAGCTAGTCTTTATATAATGATCTGTGGCCCTTTCCCTCACATAAATGTCATGAAGGTAAACACAGTTTCCCCCAAATTCTTATTACTGTCTTCAATCAAAAACAATCTTGCTGTTTTGTTTTTTTTCCCTCAGTAGTGTGTATGTGTGCATGTATGTCTGTGTGTTTCTTTATTGTAAAGAGTGGGCAGATGTGTTTAATTTGTCCGGAAAATAACGCAATACAATTATGGTTCTAAAAATCTGCTTGATTTTTTTTCAATGCAAAATATAATTTCTTAATTTATTTTTTTTCTTTTGGTTTAGGGTGAAATAATGATCTGCAAATATTCTTGACAGATTTCCTGAGATTCACCGAACTATAGCCAAAAAATGTGACCACATACCCCAAATCAGTTGTCACTCAAAGTTTGATTGTCTTTATGATATTCTAATTACATGATGCCTGGACTGGTGTCAGATGGTCCATAGGGGGCAGTGTTTGCCATTACACTGAGCTCTGGTTCAAAGAGCCGTTTGATGGCTGTTCTGTTGGTCTTATATATATCTAGAGGCTCAATGCACATTTGCAAAAACCTCTGAAGTTAATAAAATTAGTCATAATTGTCTTGACTGAGTTTTGTAGCAACTGGCTTCCAAGGCCTAATTTCTCCTCCTATAGGATTTTGCAGGTAGTGAAGTTTTCTCTTGTTTAAAGACATTATTTACCTGTTGTTGTGATGATATTTTAAAGCGCACACCACTCAGGACATTGAATTCCTGATCTGAAGTGTCCCTGAGAAAAGGGTTGTCACTTTGTTCTACTGCTTTGAACTTGGCCAGATTATGTGTAGATCCTTTATGCAAAAGTATCAGACCAAAAGAAAAAAAAGATCTGTTTTAATGTTATCAGAAAGTAAAAAAAAAAAAGAAAAAAAAAAGGTAATTTGGTACTTGATATAAATAGACATTTTAGCGAAGGCTAGTTTTCCAGTCCGATATATGTGGTGTTCCTCAAAGCTCTGTCCTCGGACCATCTTTGTGTAATCTGTAACTGTGGAGAGGGCATTATGTATGCACAAGTTAATTATATGAGAATGCATTAAACTGGATCACATCAAATTGAATATTGCAGCCCAGTCCAGTGATGGACATGTATGGTGTGGCACACAATTTCTTTATTTTGTGCAGCTCCTATGTTAGCAAATGGTTTAGTTTTAGTACTTCCTTATTTCATCCTTGCCCCATTAAAAAATTAAGAACAAGCTTCACATTGACATAAAATGACCCCAGTCTAAACCTTATTGTGATTTGCCTTGCCTGACACCACATTGAGAGTTCTTGAAAAAAAATAATAAAAATTGTCCCATCCTTTTTGTTTTGTGTGTATAGAAATTAAATACACATGTTTAAATGAAGTTTGCAGTACACTTTCCATATATTGTCTTTTTTTGATTGAGTCACAATCAAAATAATTACATCAAGAGCCCTTGCAATAATAATAATCATTGCGATTACAGTGACACATGTAACATCCAGCTATATCAAGGGCATTTTGATTTTTGTTTGTTTGCTACTGAAAACAGACAAGCACCCCTAACACCACACACACACATACACCTATTCAGACACTCACACCAGAAAAAGCATGTTTGGTTTGTATTGATCAGTTTGATTGGTAGGTATTGATTATCATTGCTGCAATCATGCCATGCTGGAGGGAAGATGTTTTCAGTGCACTTGAAGTTTGCTTTCTTTTCTTAATTTTGTCTTGATTTCATGCATGCTGCTGTTTTTGTTTTTGTTTTTTCTTTCTAAGAGAGTTCTTACTCTCCTTCCCAACTTTGTATAGACAGACAGTTGTGCTAAGTGTGATGGGTGGACAATGCTGGTGTGTTCTCCTGCGGTGAATGCTTGTCAGGCAGGCAGTAATACAGTACATTACTGTAGGTGCTGATTCAGACTTTATGATGTCATCTCTGAAAGGGTGACTTTTAATGACATTTAATGCAAAATGTAACATATGTGAATAAAATATACAGATGCTCTGATATGCCTTTGTGTGTTTTTGTTCTCCTTTTTTCTCAAAACCTTTTAATCCAGAAATGTTTTTACATTTTTGTTTATATTAAAATAATATTACAATAATTAAAATATCATATTAAAATAATATTTGCTCTCACCAACTGGTTATGCAAACCAGCAAACCATTAATATATTTATTTATTTGGTAACACTTTAGGGAACACTATTCACTGTTAGCAAGTTGCTCTTAGTTAATAGAGAATGTGTTTCATAATATAAGTGTTATTTATTTAGAGCTGCCACTAAAGACTATTTTTATTTCGATTAATCTGTCGACTAATTTATCGATTAATCTAAACGATTAATTTCCCACAAAAAAATCAACAATTTTACTTAAGAATATTTTATTAAAACAAATTAAATCCAAATTTCTATGAAATCCTTTTTTAAAGCAAAAGTAAAGTGCAACATAGTGCAAGAAGCAAGAGTCCATCTCATAGTCCAAATCACTGAAATCAAAGTTCAGTATTATAGTTTAAGAATGACAACATATCCATGTGTTCTAGTCTAATAATAATAAAATTATAATTATAGTATTTTATAGTATTTTAAATAAAGGAGTATTTACCATAAATATTATTTATCAGAATTTATTTAGGAGAAAAATGTAAATGTGTAGTATTTCTGGGCAATTATTTTTATTTTATTTTTTTTTATTTTTATTTTTTACATAAAATCAATTAATTGGAAAAGCTTTTGATTATTAAAATGTAATGGAACCATTAAAATGGAATCCAGAAAATAATGGAAGACAGAATTTGGTATCAGATAAAACTGTAAAACTCAATTAATTAGACAGGCTTTTTGATTAATAAAATTTAATTTAGCCATTAAAACAGAGTATAGAAAAATGAAAATGGAAAAAATTAATTTGGAAATAAAACGGATTTCATAGGGCCCTATAATTATAATATTTTTTTTTTTGTGTGTGGTAATAAAAATAGATGTAAGTGAACAATAGCTTTTAAAATGACCTAAAATACATATATAATAGCAATGATACAATAATAATTAGTTCAAATAAAGTATCAAAAGCAAGAAATCATATGGTTTTACTGAACCAAACTGTTAAAATACATAATGTATTATAAACAATAGAGCTAATGTAGATTACGCATTACAACAAAGGTCTGCAGGGGGCGCCAGCGGCCTGTTGATTATTTTTTTTCACATTACTGCGCGATCTAATCCTTGTTTAATATTGACCAAGCACCATTTAATTCAAATGTTCACTTAATCTTTAATATTTGGCCATTTCTTTAGGACAGAAATGCCATAGTCACTGTAATTAAATGAATATATGGACATCAAAATGTGTAAACTCAGAGTGAGGGTTTGAGCTTTTATTTTGAAATCGCGATGAATTCTCCTGTTTGCGCGTAGGTTTATAAATGATTTACCTTACAAATCTGATGAAATGGCGCACGTTGGGTTCCCAGATGAACGTTATAATAAATCCAAACTCACAACAACACGCAGAGATGGAGTCTGAGACGCTCCACACATGTAAATGATAACAGTTCCTGTGGAGCTAACATACTGTGAAAGGAGCCTCTGTGTGACGCACGAACGTAACCTACACGCATGTAAATAATTAAAGCGCATATACTGTATCAGAACTGCATCGCATATAATTATTTAATTAAATCATAGCGTTTGTGAATTCACAATTATGCTTAATTATGATTTTTAAATGGGTTTAATATCATGCAGCCTTGGAAAATATTCTATTGTTGTGTTTTATGGATTCTCGTCAGTGAAATGCGGAACTTCCGGTATTTTGCCGGTTAGTCGATGCAAGCAAAATGAAGTCGATGATTTTTCAAAATCGACTAGTCGACTAAAATCGACGAATCGCGACAGCTCTATATTTATTTATCATTCATTCAATCATTTATTCACACACACCACAGGGCTGTTAAATATATAAATGTGCAATTATTTTCCTGTAAACTCACAACTATGAAGTACAGTTGAGGTCAAAAGTTTACATCCCCCTTGCAGAATCTGCAAAATGTTATTTTACCAAAATAAGAGGGATCATACAAAATGCATGTTATTGTTTATTTAGTACTGACCTGAATAAGATATTTCACATAAAAGATGTTTACATATAGTCCACAAGAGAAAATAATAGTTGAACTTATAAAAATGACCTGGTTCAAAAGTTTACATACATTTGATTCTTAGTACTGTATTGTTACCTGAATGATCCATAGCTGTGTTTTTTTAAGAATTTTCGGAGCCTGATGAAATCGGTATAAATACTTGTTTAATAAGGAAGGAATAATTGACGACGGGCCGTATTAGAAAAATGATGCGTTACACCTCGGGTGTGCATTATTTTTCTAACAATTCAACAGACAAATGCAGTTAATAACTATGAGCGAAACAGAGAGAAAGCGAGAGATTGAGCGTGTGTGAATTAGCCTACCTCTCTGAATCTGTCTCTCAAAAGTGTTCGGCAGGAGAGTCCCTACTAGTGAAACTTCACAACTTCAAACGTTCGCACTGTAAGTTTTTGGGATTGACAACCGCATTTTCTTTACAGGTGTGAGTCTCGAAATGTCTCGTTCACACAGCAGCGTTTAGAATACTGTCTGTATGAACGTGCAACGGGAGTCAAGCCTGTATTCCTTACCAGTAACCATAGCGACAGTGACCAAAGTAAAATCAAAGATGGCGACGTCCATAAAACTGAAAGTCTTATCACTTTCTGACAGGACAAGAGTCCTATCGAGCCGCGAGTTCATTTGTTAAATCTTCATTAACCGACGGCAGCTTTTAAATTTGTGTGGAGAGCTGAACATTTGAATCGCGCAGACGCGCACAACACAAAATTTACGGGAGCACCTCTGGTGGAAAACTGGGATGTAAAATATTTCAGATGATACACAGCTCATTTCTCCGTCACTGTAAGTTGCCGAAAACACATGAAAACACGAAACACACGGTAGAGTATGACGTGACAACTAGTTGTCCAGTCCTGTTCCGTTCACACAGCGCGTGTGTTCCGAGAATGCGGTTGTGAGTTCTGGAAATTTACAGGTGTGAGTTCGGTTACAGAATGCGGTTGTCACACCCGTAATAGTACTGTGTGTGAACGTAACCGCGTTAAGGACTCAAATACGGGATTGACAACTGTATTCTGCTGCTGTGTGAACGTGAAGTTCATTTTCCTCACGAACAGTGCCATTGTTACATCGCTTGTGAGAAATGTCATGTTCTTTTCAGTTGCTAAACTATTTACTGACAGAGTCATCAGAGCAGCGCTAACAACATTAGCGCGTATGTTTTCATGTGTGTAAACTGTGTGTGTGTGTGTGTGTGCGTGTGTGTGTCTGTAAGGGAGAGAGCGGGAGGATGTGCTTTATGTACATAATAAAACGTAATTTTGTGGCAAAACATGTAAATGATCTGTCGTTTTTATCCCATATTGCTTACTATATTTATGTGTTTGGACAGTGTCGTTGTGGGTTTTGGTTATTTTGCTTTTAGACCTTTTTGAAATAACCGAAATCATTTGGCGAAGTGATACGGAACTGTAATGCGGTCGAGAGCTGCCTGGAACTACGTTCGCCGTGCGTTTCCCTGAAAATAATTGCACACCTTGCGTTCGTCAGCCAATCAGATTCAAGTATTCAACGGCCCCGTAACTCAAAATACGCTCGATGTTAGTCACTGCCCTTGCCGTCCAGAAAAAAAGAGAACATCCCAGTCCAGTGAAGGGATTTGTGGAAACTGTGGTTCCTAATTATTGTGATCCAACATTTGCCTCACATTTCAGCATGAAAAGACAAACATTTCAGGTGAAGGACTTCTTATTATTTTTATTGTGATTATAGGTTTATCATTATTGCTGATCACTGTTGATGTGCTATGATATTGTATTATTTGCCATTATATAATCAGATGAGTATAGAAAAGTTTTTGAAGGTATCACTCCACAATACAATAGCAAAATATATAAATATGTAGGCTATAGTATTTTTATGTTACATTAATGCAGTGTGCGGGCTGTCTCTTTAATACCGCGTGGTTTATATACGTTGCTGCTGATTGGGCTGACATTTTTGACACACCCACCAAACAAGAGAAAACGTATCTCAAACCCCTGTTGCACACCGTTTCCAGGAAACATGTCGTTCAACCCGGAAACCGTAGCAAAACGTTGTGCACCAGTGTGAGCTTGAACGTGCCCCAGGTTTTCGCAACAAAAACCGCCTAATTTGTACTTAAAACTAGCCCAATCGCGTTTCGAGTGGGGTACCCCGGTAAAAATCGCGTTCTGGGAGGTAAAATAAATGTTTTTGGCGGGGTTCTCCCTGGTACAATTCGCATTCCGGGGCAAAATATCACGTTATTGGGGTCGCTTCACACCGTGACAAACAACCTGCAGCAACAGCTGGAAAACCGCAGATATTCCTATATGAATATGCATTATTTTTCAGTAGGCCTATATAACCCTATGGTTCATAAGTGTGAGGTCAGCAAAAATTGAAAGAAAATAATATTTTATTAAGCGAGAGTGCATTTTTAACAGTGCAAAGACGGAAAACTACAGTATGCAGACACTGAAAACATTAGTTTTATTTTAATAAATGCAACAGGTAGATTTTTTTTAAAAAAAGGTACATTTAAACATTATATTAATTATATCAAATCAGATCAGCTAGAGTAGCACACAAATTGCGCTGAGAATTTCCTGAGAATGAGAATAATTCCAGTGTTATTGTTATATTTTCATATGAAATAAGTCACAACTCACAGTGACAAATTATTTACCATGCGGAATAACCTAGTAGTTAAATGAAATGAATTATTTTAATGCCATTGTCTAAATGTGAGCTGTGTATCATTTGCAGGTGTAGCCATTTAATTTCTCTTGTTTAAGTTATATTGTTTGGCTGTTAATAATGTTTCTAATCTGCAAGTGTAGCAGCAGTTCTCTTTGCTGAGGTTTAGTAACTGACTGCATCATATTAATGAGAGTCTTGTCTTTTCTCAGGAGGGTTCACTGTGGCCACTAGAGGCTCAGTTTATCTAGGCCGAGAGAGAACATAATGACCCTTTCTGTACCAATTAGTTACAGCAGATAATATGAATTCTGCGAAAGTTAACACAGAACATACCAATCTGTTTTCTGATTTATTGTTGGTACAGCCAAACACATTTACAAATGTGTTGTAATTGATCAGACAACAGACGCAGCATTAGATTCGCTGCATTAGATTCAGCGTTTGCTAAATGAACGCACCATTCATCTGTCTAATGGCTCAATCTTCAATGAAGTTGTGCTGCGGCCCAGAAACCAAACCCCTGTAAACATGTTTGTGCGCTGAATGGAAAGTGGGTTGGCAGCACAATAGCTGCCTGGACGACACACTGACCAATACACCGCCTACATTGTGCATGACATCATAGCGCATTAGCTTAGCAAACTGGATTTGTTTGGATGGTTGCAGTTTCTATTTATGCAAGTTTTATTGAAAAATGCTTTGTAATGGATGCAGTGAATATTTTGATGCCGCATGCATTCCAGCATATACAGTAGGTATCTTTGTCTTCTGAAATAGGTTATGATTATTAGACTTTTTTCTAGAACCATGCATTTTAAACTTCATTTTTACAGTAATGTACAGTCCCATCTTTCCAAATTCTGCAAAAATGATTGCTTTTTACAGTACTTGTTCTATGATTTAACTCATCATCCAGCTGTTTGTAAGTGTTATATTGCACCCGTGCTTGTGCTGGGATTGGTCATGTGTGCACACTGCTTCCTCTCTGAAGCGCTCACACAGGAACTTATCAAATTCTAGTGAATTATTAACCTCAGGACAGCTAGGAAGGTTTGAAAATCACTTCAGATATGTCAGAAACCGGCTATGGCAGGTAGGACTTCTCTAAATTATTTGTTTAACTGGTTGAAAAAAAAATTGAATGGCAAAAAAAGTCATTAGTGCAGTTCAAGGCCACAAAGAGACGCAGGTAGACATGATTACAGGTGATGCTGAGTGATCCTGTGTGCTGTGATAGTTTATTTGATAAGCCACAGAACAGCATCTACACAGCTTGAGCTAATGTACGCTTACAATTAAAACGAACAGTTCTGTTATTTCATATATAAATTATATAATAATAATTAGATAATAAAGCTGGAATGTAAATGTTTTTTAGTCTAATTATTCAATATTCTTACAGGAAATGCCAATGGAAGAACCGATGCGGTCCAAAGCAGGTAAGAAACATCACCTCGAACGTTTTAGAGAAAGAATTTTTATTGATTTCATCTGACCGAAACTTAAAGGAAAAGTGATAATATTACACCATATTAGCTATTAGCTATTTAATCATATGAATTTAAGTGTATACATATATATATATATATATATATATATATATATATATATACATATATGTGTGACCATGGATCACAAAAGCAGTCGTAAGTGTCAATTTTTCAAAATTGAGATTTATACATCCTATGAAAGCTGAATAAATAAGCTTTCCATTGATGTATGGTTTGTTAGTATTTGGCCGAGATACAACTATTTGAAAATCTGGAATCTGAGGGTGCAAAAAAGTCAAAATACTGAGAAAATCACCTTAAAAGTTGTTTAAATGAAGTTCTTAGCAATGCATATTAGTAATCAAAAATGAAGTTTTGATATATTTACAGTAGAAAATTTACAAAATATCTTCATGGAACATGATCTTTACCTAATATCCTAATGATTTTTGGCATAAAAGAAAAATCGATAATTTTGACCCATACAATGTATTTTTGGCTATTGCTACAAATATACCTGTGCAACATAAGACTGGTTTTGTGGTCCAGTGTCATATATGTATATGTTTAGTTTAGTCTAATGACATATTCCCAAACTGATATGTTCTGTGGTTAAAACACATTGGTTCTCCTATATTGGCTCAGCCTGCCAAATGTAGTTTAATCTCATATGGAGAGGTAAATAGAAATGGCTCTTGACTGACGTGATGCATATAATTTGATCTGTGTGTCAACAACTGCATTGATAATGAGTGTTTTTAGGAGTGAGATGTAGTGTATGTTTAATTAAAGCTGATGATAAGTGTGTGTAGTTTCTCAGGGTGCTAACTAACCCTGAGACGTGTGTGTGTGTGTGTGTGTGTGTGTGTGTGTGTATTTTACCCTGTGCCCAGAGGGCTGGATAACTCTGAGGAAATACAGAGGACAGAGTTTTATCATCTCCATGGCAGGATATGGTGAGAGAGACAGAGAGAGAGACTGTGATGTTTCTTCACTGTGGTGATGTTTAATATGCATCACACACTGCTGAAGAACATACATCTCTGCACTGCAGATAGCAGAAACATGCATGTCAGTGGTTGCTTCCAATTTCGCTGCTTTATCAAAGAATTCTGAAATAACAATATCCACAAAAATAGTTTTCAACATTGATAATAATAAAACGTGTTTTTTTAAGCAGCAAATCAGTATATTAGAATGATTTCTGAAGGATCATGTGACACTGAGTAATGATGCTGAAAATTCATCTTTGATCACAAGAATAAATTACATTTTAACATATATTAAAATATAAAATTATTTTAAAATTGAAATAATATTTCACAGTATTACTGTTCTTATTGTGTTTGTGATAAAATAAATGCAGCCTTGGTGAGCAGAAGAGACTTCTTTAAAAAAAACACCCATTGAAAATTGAACATTATTATCATTTTACTATACAATAAAGCATGAAAATAAATGTTTTGATAGCCAATGTTTTCATGAAGTGAAAGCTTAGCAGGCTAGTTGTTTAGCATTGCAGGTGGTCACAGCCTGTACTTGTAATTCTGTATTTACTACTGTAGTTGAATTCTAAGGGCTCGTTCATACCAACTTCATAGCCAGTAAAGTTGTAAAGGCTCATGTGCGCTGTTGGTCTCAGTTAGTGTGGATCGATCTGTCAGCAGAAAGTAAAAGGTCATGCTTGTAAATCCAGTGGTGGACAGCTCAGTCTGTCACATTCTCATAACAGGATTAGAGTGGACAGGACTGTGCACCTTTGCCCTGAATGAAGTCAGTGTGTGAAAGGGGAGCTTAGAGAATGAGATTATGTTGTAAGACCTTCTTTCTTTCTGCCAGTGCTGCCAACTCTCATTTCACTTACATGCTCACATGACCAGTTCTGCCACGCTTCTCTAGAAACCAACTCTGCCTGTTCATTTGTTGGTTTTGTGTTGTTGTTGTGTTGCAGTGGTAATGCAAACCCATCAGCTTCCGTGTGTGGTGTCTGCTTTCCTCTGCCACAGGTTTCCCACACTGAGAAAGAGTGTCAGGCCGTTGTCATGCGGTTGCTAAAGCGTTCTTTGTGAGTGTTTTTAGTGTACTAGTTATGCAGTTGCTAGGGTGTCCTACACTGTAAAAAAAAAATTCCGTAAAATTTACGGTAAAAAACTGGCAGCTGTGGTTGCCGGAATTCTACCGTAAAAAATACAGTAACAACATTTTAGGTTTTACAGTTTTAACTTAAATTTACAGTTAAATACCGTAATTTCTTTAACTGATATAATGTTACTATACCAACCTATTAAAGTACTGAAATCTGTTTTGTACCTTTGAAATACACTGATAACCACCAAATGCCGGTGGTGATGAGAAAGTCACATGATGAACCAAAGCCCATCACAAGCAGCTTTTAAATAATAGCATATATAGAAGGTGCACAGTGTCATTCACACAAGCACTAAACACCATCATGGTGAGACTCATTAAACTGAAATATGCTATAAACATTAATTTAACAACATTAGATGTAACATACAACCCTAATAAACATAACTGATAAGAAAAAACTAAGAAGAAACATAGTTATTTCAAAGAAAAAACATCAAATTCAAACAAAATTTGAAATGCAATGCAGGGAATTCTGGGAACGTCAGTTTATGGTTTTCCCTGTAAATTTTACAGGAACTTACCGTTAACCATTTAACAGGTTTTTACTGTAGCATTTTCACAGTTTTTTACCGTTAAAATCACGGTCGTTTTTTACAGTGTCGGTTGTTCTGTTCTAGAAGAGTAATCAACTTCTGGCTATTTTAAAAAATATCGTTATTAATTTTATTTTATTTTATTTTTAATGGAACAATTTATTGAAAATTTACATATTTGTTTTTTGCTGAGTATCATATTTTGTACATCAGGTTTTTATGGCACATGCAGTTTTTTTTTCACTTGTTTGTACACATGTATCAGTAACCTAAACTGATATTTTAATATATTAAATGTTTTGATAGTGTATGACAAGTCCCCCTCACCCAGGTGTTTTGAGCTGTTGGATTATATAAAATATATAATATGAATTATAAAAAATAAAAGTATATTAAAAGTTAAAATACAAAATAAACCTTCATTTATAGCCCTTTTTACATTTAATACTGAAGTACATTAAAATGAAATACTTTTGTATTCTTACTCAAGTAAAATGGAGTACTTAATACTTTTACTGGAGTAATATTGGTTATACTTTATTTTAAGGTGTACCTGTTACAGTGTAATTATACATTTAAGTACTGAGTAATATTAATTAACTACATGTGTTTACTATATGGTTAGGGTTAGAATTAGGGTTTGTCTTAGTGTTACTTGCATGTAATTATGCATAATTAATTGTTATTATAATAGTAAGTACATGTAACGTGTAACAAGGACACCTTAAAATAAAGTGTTACCGTAATATTTTGTTAGGTTATCTGTACTTTTACTCATGTACTTGTTTTGTGTACTTCGTCCACCACTGCACACACAGTATGGTGTGATATAGTGAGAATATAGGGCTCATACTGAAAGAGGAGAAAAAGAAACACATCAGTTTTATTCAGAGACAAAAATATGAATTTGGTGCAGCTGTTGTTATTCATACTGTATGGCCAAAATGTGAGAAGAAATTCTCATATTCTGAGCTTGTAATGTAAATTGGTGAGTATCAGTTTACTTACATAAAATGATATAAATATCAGTTGTCACTCTATATCTCCAATAATATATCTTGGTATGGTGATATTTAAATACTTAGTTTTCTGATCTAAGCTCAATAGTTTCAAAACATATAATGCTATGCAATACAATGATGATTGAGAGATGAACAATTAAACGCTCCTCGAGAGCCTGATGATCATATTTGATACTCACATTTGAACATGATTTTTCTAAAAATGGTGTATGGGTAATCAAGTTAAAACAGATGTTTGCCTTGACATATTAGCAATAATATAAAAGTACCTCTTATGTTTACTTTATAAAAATCATAAAAAAAATCACAAAAACACAAGTGAATTATACTAAAAAGGCCTTGAATTTGACGACAGGAAGCAAATTACTGCAGGTCTTTCATTTTCATTCAGTTTGCTTTATACTTTATAATGTTTAGAAAGACTGTTTAGGCTGTGTATTGTGAATCCAGAATATGATCTGTGCGTGTTTGGACAGATGTTAGACTGACACGTGCACTAGCAGAGAATGAGAGTCAGCATTCACTCACGTACTTGGCTGTTGTTTTCATTCAGGTCCTGCTTCACTGGTCTCCTGTTCCCTTGAGAATATGAGCCATAGCAACACAGTCTCTGTTTATGACTGCAGAGACGCCATGTCGTCCTGTCGTAGCATTACCACCTCAGGCTAACACACAAAGAGCTAACACATCTTTTTATTTTTACATTTAAACACATTTGTGTTTGCGTTTTCAGGTTTAAATCCTGTTTTTAGATTTCTGAACCTGGGAGCTTTATATCTATTCTGTCTCATACTTTATGGCATTCAGCTCATAATAGTTATTAACAAACCTTCTATATTTAAATAATCAGGTATTATTAGATTCCAGAAGTCATCACCTGTTACCTGTGAGCACATAATCTGTGAATGTAAGTGCTTCTGCATATCAAAACATTATGGAGTTGTTCGAGTCACATGACCGAAGCAATTCATAAACAGTTCCCTCCTCTTTACCTGTGTGCGCCTGTTAGTGTTTGTATAACTGAATGTCTTCCATATAAAGCTCTTTTATGACTAGTTCCATCTGGCTAATGAATATTTAAAACAGGATCATATTACACATTACAACCTAATGAATAATTCAGAGAGGCTGATTAGAATGATTTAGGCTTGTAGCATTGACAAACCCTCACATACATTCAGCAACTTGTTAGGGAGGTCTATCAAACTGAGGTATGTTCTTTGTATTATTTTAGATGTATTTACATTTATTATGAATAATTAAACCACTTAGATATAATATCAAGGTAATATTATTAAAACTTTTTTCCTACACCTTTGAATCTGTGAGAGTTCCTACAAGAGAAAACCTGTTGGAATTGCTTGTTTTATGATATTCATATTGCTGATCTTTTGTATTGGGTTTGAATATGGTATCTGAGGGGAGAGTTGTAGTTATGGTTATGTAACAGCTTTGCATGATTGTGCACTTGTTAAGGCTGCAGTGGTGAATAATATTAATATAAAAAAAGATGGATCTGCTGATGGATTTTATTTTTCTTTAGTTTTTGAAGCTTGTGGTTATTAAATATGAGATATAAGTGTTGAGTGCTACTTTGTAATGTAATGATCTGAAGTGTATACGAGTTCAAATGAGTTGTGGCTGTCTGTCCATGTGGAGAGGCGAGGAGCTGTCAGAGACGGTGAAAGTTAATCTGGAGAAGAGCAGATCAGATGATACCAACAGGCAATTCAACTCCACTACACTAACAGATGCATCAGTGACTCAAAACACATTTGGGCAGCATTAATAAACCATCCATGCTGTCTTACAAACAGCAAGAAGACTGTTGTCTGTTTGGTCAAACCTCAAAATTTATCATATAAAACTTCAAAGCAAAATTCAAGTAATTAATGAATGTGAGGCTCATTTAGACACCAGTGTGTTTAGTGCTGCATTGTAATATGTAACGGCGTTGGACAAAATTCAGAATTTAAGAATGACTTTCTTTGGATTCACGAGTGTGAATGTAAATTGAACATTCAGCAGGATGTTGAATTGGAAACTGAATTGAAGTAAATTATACTGAAATTAAATAGACTTTATAGCATTCTTCCACTAAAATGTCAAACTATACTAGCAGTCAAACGTTCGGAATAATGTTTTTGAAAGAAGTCTCATATGCTCTCCAAGGCTGAATTTATTTGATCAAAAATACAGTAAAAACAGTAATATTATGAAGTATTACTGAAATTTAAATGAACTGTTTTCTTTTCAATTGCTCCTTCAGAAATCATTTTAATATGCTAAATACGCTGAAGCAGCAAAAATTGTTTTCAACACTGATAATGATAAGAACCATTATTAATAATTGAGTACTAATAATAATTGACAATAATTGAGCACCAAATCAGCATATTAGAATGATTTCTGAAAGATCATGTGACACTGAAAACTGGAGTAATGATGCTGAAAACTGACATCACAGGAATAAATTACATTTTAAAATATATTCAAAATATATTTAAAAAGTAAACTTTTAAGTTGTAATAATATTTCAAAATATTACTGCTTTTTATTGTATTTTTCAATAAATAAATACAGTCTGGGTGAGCATAAGAGACTTCTTTCAACAAAAAAATAAATAAATAAATAAACAAACAAACAAATTATTCCAAACCTTTGACAAACACTGTATAAATTAAATAGTTTATATATGTACTGATTATCAGGTCATGCATTAATTAATTTGCAGCCTGTTTACTATAACTCGATTCAAATTAATTTTCATAAGTAAATTAAATTGTGATTTAAATGACATTTTCAATTCAATATTGAATAGCGCACAATCATAGTATTTAAAGCATTATAAGCTTCTGTTGTCCTTGTGTGGCAAATGCGTGTTTCTTCCTAAAAAACGACATTAGTCAAAATTCAGCTGTGCTCTCCACCTTTCCAGAAAATAGATGAGAGGTATGAAATATCCATCTCACACTGCACAGTCGAAGCATCCATCGCTATAATCGCTCATGCTATTCATAATTCTGTGTGTGCGAGTCTCAGAGCCCCGCGGGCCAAACACCATTTACCTTTTCCACTTCAACGTGACCTCAAATAAACGCTTCCCTCCCTCAGGAGTCTGTATGAGTGGTAAAATTCATCACATTTCTCTGATATATTAGACTTGGTAGAGCCATTATCATTTATTTAAAAAAATCTTGTGAAGGTGAATATGAAATGCAAGCATGTAAAAATATTACCATCTTCTGCGGTGTGTAGGTGCAGGTACTTCAGTTTTAAAACTCTTTGCCTTTTAAAAACAATGAGATGGATCATTACGTGAGCAGAACTCCATTTAATATTCACCATTTCATGATCATTGATGAAAAAATTATTATGAAGAGGTGTCATAATTTAACTTACTGATAACCATAATTTTGATGTTGGCACACTGATAAAGTCAAAAAGTCTGCCAACCCCTGTTATCCATAGCATCTGTCGGCACCACTGTGCTATATATTATTTTCTAATTTGTCGTTATGCTTTACTGCTTGCTTGTAATTTACGTTATGCTTTTAATTTGTTGTTACACTTGTTGTTACACTAACTCAGTATTTTGGCACTGAATCCATTCCACTCTTTTGAACTAAAGCTGGGAATCAGAGCACACTTTGTGCCTCGTTTATCATCACCCCACAGTGAGGACAGACATCGGTCCTCTGGTATTGAAGTCTCTGTATCTCTCTCCATACCTCTGTAGATTACGTTCAGGAATGTAATCAGGAGGGAAAGTTTTGGACATCTCGACTCTAAATGATAAATGAGAGAGTAGTAGTCCTGAGGTACATGACGGAGTTAATCTCTGTTAAATCCAATCACGGTGAGCTGATTGTGACTTCTTAGAGCGCAGTGACGGGAAAGTGGTATCTGAATCCATCAATTAATACTCCCACGTGCCAGCGAAACACAGGCAGCTCTCTTGCTTAGAAAATAATTATAGACCCTTTTTCTTTTCTTTTACAAAAAATATTTTTTGTCGTGGCTGGAGCACTATGATGACATTTTGTACACCTAAGACTATTAGTGGGTTCTTGAGTGTTTGTCGTTGAGGAGATGAGTCAAAGAGAGGTCTTGTTCTCCATGGAAGTACTTACACTGTTGTGATCATAGTGTCTTTTTCTGTCTTAATGGCAAACAGAGCTCTAACATTCGTGATTTGTTTGTGGATAAATGTGTTTAGATCCTACCTGTCAAATCACTAGCAGTTTGTTTGTGTAACTGAGTAAATAAACTTAAACAAAAATAATTACAAGAGTGGTGTACCGCAAGGCTCAGTCTTAGGTCCTTTTTTGTTTGTTATATATGCTTCCCCCATATGATATATTGCTATTAGGAAATAGAGGATTGACTTTCTTCTCATGCAACAAAAGACATACAGACCATAGCAAAGTCAGAAAGATATTGAAAAATCTGACACCTATTACAAAATATTAGCATTACAGCAAGACTTTGACAGCATGATTATGTTTGACCCCTCACTGTAATTCCTTGATATTTCTCAAACATCAAGCCAAAGTCATAGTCATAGTGTTGTGTTTTATATATATATATATATATATATATATATATACTTTTTTTTTCGTAAATTGTGATTGCGGTCTGATGCAACCAATTAGCCTGTTTGACATAATGAGACACATTTTAATTAGATTTGCAAGGCATAGGCTTCATGTAGGAACATACTATAAAATAACGCAATTATGAATAACATATTATGAAACAACACAAATAGATAACAATTATGTAGTGACTCCAAAAACTAAACATTATATTTTTACAGATTTAATTTAAATCATTTAGAGGGATGAGTTCAGCCAAAAAAATGAAAATTCTGTCACCATATATTCTCATGCGTTCATGTCCTTCCAAAACCTCAATGACCCCCCCCCCCCCCCATATCAAACACAAAAGGAATGATAGGCATGATGCTCACTGTGTCAGAGACTGTTAAGCTACAAAAATGACAAAAGATTACCATAAAAGTTTTATATCATAAAGTGTATTCCAACTCTTCTGAAGCTATATAGTAGATTTATGTGAGGAGTAGACAAAAAATCTTACCTAAAATCTTCCCTCTGATGTTCCTTAAGTGCAATTTTCCTTTTGTGCTATTATGAATATGTGTATTTCAAAAATGTTGTACACTTGGTCTAGTCACAAAGCATGTTTTGTATAGAGATGTCAAATCTGATGTGGCACATTATGATGTGTGATATTTCAATATATGTGAACGTTAATGAGATGAGACCTGCCAAAGATGAGAGATTAGTCTTGGTCTCACACAAATCTGTTATATGGCTTCAGAAATGTGAAACATTACAAACACTTTGTCTATTTTTATTGCGCATTGTGTTATTTTTACAGCATGACAGCCACTGGAAAACTTTCATTTTCATTGTATGGTAAATAGCAGTGAACACTAAATGTGTGAACTAAGCTCAATTTCTCCTTTTGTGTTGCATGAAAAATAAAATCATACAGGTTTGGAATGACATGAGGATGAGTAAATGGTGAGAGAATTGACACTTTTTTCTGGTGAAAAATCTGCATGGAGAAATCTTTTGCACTCACAAAAATTCCGATCATGTGGATTCTTACTGGAATAACTGGATTTCACCCAGAGAAATTAGCGAACAATTGTAAATGTGGCCTCACCTTCAGACAAATTTCCTGATCACATAGATTCCTATTGAAATGACTTGAATTTCAACTGTGAAAAAATGCTAAAAAATGGTAAATGTGTCTTTTGATGAATACATTTTTTTTACATCATGAGAAACATAATTCATCTCAAATATGTCTAACTATATAAAAATATGTGAGGAAATGGAATTAAATCTATGCTTTGAATTACTTGTAATGTTCAGGAGGTCTTTCTATGGACTGTATCCCTACAAGTCAAGCATGATCGGTCTGGAGTCGCTGGCAGATCCATCTTCTGATTGGGACATCGTGGAAACAATTGGGAAAGGAACCTATGGCAAAGTCTACAAGGTCATCAATAAGAAAGATGGAAGTCAAGCAGCCGTGAAAGTTTTGGATCCCATTAATGTGAGTCATTGTTGGGCTTTCTGAGATTTTCTTTCATTGTGGCATCTCTTCTGTGTTTTGCAAATGTGTCTTCATCCTGATGTAAATACATGGGAAATATTACTTCCATGATTTTATTCTTTTTTTTCCCCTCTCTGAGAGTCTTAAACCTTCAGTTTTATAGAGTAGACCCAGTAGATTCGGGACTTTACTATTCAATAATGAATCTGAAACATGCTGGAAATGTACTGTGAATATAAGTAAGCTTTATCTCTGTTCTCTAGTCAAGTTAATTTATTGATAACAGTGTTTACAATGATTTAAAAAGCAAACAAAAAAGAAAAACATCTTTAAAGGTGTTTCTTCCTCCCCTTTTCCTCTGGCTTGTCTCAGAATCCCAGTCACACTAACAGAGTAAGTAGATATTCTTCCTAAATTTCCCCCACAGATATTTTCATATTATAGTGCTATTGATTTTTGGAGAACTTGTCAGGATGTTTTATTTTAATGCCTAACGCTGATATTCCCCATGCAGTGTAATGTCATTAGTGCTGCTTGATCCCCCATAACCCCCTGCTGCACAGTGCCTGCATGGCTGCCTTCATTTTACCCATCAAATACATTGCTGCCGGTCACACAAGCACATGCATGAAAGCTTGGGAGCATTTTTACATCCTTTTCATTGTTATCACCACTATATATGATTGTTGTTTTTGAATCAGCAGCAATTTTCAATCATTTCTAGCTTCAGTTAAGGACAGTCTATGTAGTTAGTCATAGAATCTCATAAGAACACCATGTCATTACACACAACAAATGCAAATTAGGGCGCTGTTTTGTGTACTAACATATATGATTAATGCAGTTGTGCTAATGGTTGTGTCAGGATGTGGATGAGGAGATTGAAGCAGAGTACAACATCCTGCGCTCGCTGTCCAATCATCCCAATGTGGTGAAGTTCTTTGGCATGTTCTACAAAGCAGATGAGCTCTCTGGAGGGCAGCTATGGCTTGTTTTGGAGGTAAATTTCTTTATCAGTGTTTGGTTTTGCATTTTATTTGCATTATCCACAGGACATAGTTGCTAGAAGATTTCCAAGAGAGTGGCATTGTCAAGCAACCGCTTGTTAAGTCGTGATGCATCTTTCTGATAATCCTGCTTCTGGTTTAAATCCTATACTCAATTAAAGATTCAATTCAGAATATAATCTCAACAGCCATTTGTGAGCACTATTCATTTATACCAACTTTAAACTAACGTCACAACTTTAAAACTCAGTTCATACACAACTGAGATTTCGATGTGGATACGGTTAGATCATGATGTTTTTGGTGGTATTAACAACCTCTAACAACAGGATTAAAGTAACATTTCAAAAATTGCTCAGATCTGATTCTGTGGATATTTAGTTTCATCAGTTTAATGGACATGATTCAATTTTTTTTAGTTCTGAAAAACATCTGAAATAGAAGTTGGATTACACAATTTAAATACACAATAACCATAGCTTTATAATAGCTTTATATATTTATCATCAATAAATCCGATTTGTTTCAATCTCATAGATTTTAACTTTTTGACTGAATTGTTCTGGAGCTATCCATATTTTAACCATGTTCATACTTTTAACTGAACAAATGTGATTGTTTTCACAGATTCATGCTGAAAATATGATTATGTGAATTAAATAGATGCAAATAGTAATAAACTATGCCATTATACATTATATATATATATATATATATATATATATATATATATACATATGTAGCAAATTTGCTTAAAAGGGAATTGTATATAAATAATTACAATTAATCATGATTAATTACAATTATTTATATCGGCTGACAGTAATAACTGTCGCAGAATTAAATTGCCATCAACTAATCTGTTTGTCCAGCAAACATTAAGTTCATATCAACTCTAAGAAAGGATATTTTCTTGGCCACAGAAAATACTTTTCTAAGGATTAATGCATTAGAGCATGTAGCAAGGATCAAAATCGTAAAGGGACATTAATATGCAAAGCAGGATCAGAAACTCATGTAATTTGTGCACATAACTTTTATTAACCAAACACTAACGCAGACTAGTCTAACAAACAAACAAACAAACTAACAAACAAACATACAATCACTCATACGTGGGGAAAGGGCTAATGAGAGTTGATGGATGAAACCATCAGGAAAGCCAGAGAATGCAGTTAGGGGAAAGTAATTTAACCACCTGAGTAAAACCATCAGCGCCATTTATAACGGGGTCTATAACTTGTACTAATAACCTCTGTTTCGTTTATTTAAATGTACAATACTTGCATTGCTTTGGTCGTGACGAGTGTCTGGAATGCAGTCTCAGATGAAAGTCTTAATGGTTTTCAAGGTTTGGACTCCCGATCACGTTCTTCCGGGTTGAAGAGTGATGAATTCCAAAGATGTTCTGAGGTAGAAATGTTCTTCCAAGTAGTGAGTGGAAAAAGAGCTAAGAAAGAGATCTGCTGAGGTCCAAGGAGCTTGGTTGAATGGAAAGACAAGGCCGCAAGGCCTGGCGCAAAACTTAAGGTGTTCAGAAGAGTTTTAGCTCACATCTTCATCCTCTTTGGATCTAACAGAACCGCAGACTGCCGGGGCGTCACTGAAGTGAGAGCTTTATCTGCTATAGAGGTCACACCTCTGGGGAGTCAAAGAGCCAATGGGAGTCCTGAACTTTGGAGGGAAAGTTTTACGGCTCTTTGTCTCTGAACATGGTAATTTGCATATGAGCTGGATTGGAAGTCGATATATAAACTACTAAAGATTCTTAGAACACATACATGTTGCATAGGTATCGACATATAATATACACTCTCAATTAGATCATCTGAAGACGAATTGATAGAGACCAAACATAGTATAGCTACAGTGATATTAACTAGTGATCTATCATAAGCATGCATACAACGGTGTACAATACACAAAAACATATACAAGAACAGTATAATATACACAATGATCTAAAGATATGTGTATTCATTCAAAGAATTAATTCATAGAAAAACAAAAGGGAGGAAAGTTCTGTTTTTATGGGCATGGAGTGGGTTTCAGGAGAGCCTGCACTTCGCATCTCACATACTTTTGAGCAATAAAACAGTCTTATCAGATGGTTTCCCTGGTAACTGAGCCTTTTAGGGTGTTCTTCCAGGAGAAGGGTCCAAAGACCCTCACAATTTGTTTGTGGAATGAGAGGGTTTCCTGAATTATTCATTAAATATAATGACTAAATGTGTGTCTGATTCGTCCATACGCTACACATATATATATATATATATATATATATATATATATATATATATATATATTACACACACACACACACACACATATATATATATATATATATATATATATATACACAGGTGCCTCTCAAAAAATTAGAATATTGTGAAAAAGTTCAATTTTTTTTCAAAAAGTTAAACTTTCATATATTCTAGATTCATTACATTTAAAGTAAAACATTTAAAAAAAATTTTTTTTTTTTTGATGATTAGAGCTTACAGCTCATGAAAGTCCAAATCCAGTATCTCAAAATATTAGAATATTTATATTTGAGCTTCATTAAATGACCATCCCTACAGTATAAATTCCGGGTATCTCTTGTTCTTTAATACCACAATAATGGAGAAGACTGCTGACTTGGCAATGGTCCAGAAGACAATCATTGACACCCTCCACAAAGAGGGTAAGTCACAGAAGGTCATTACTGAAAGGGGTGGCTGTTCACAGAGTGCTGTATCAAAGCATATTAAATACAAAGTTGACTGGAAGGAAGAAATTGGGTAGGAAAAGGTGCACAAGCAACAGGGTTGACTCCAAGCTTGAGAATCAAGCAAAGCTGATTCAAACACTTGTGAGAGCTTCACAAGGAGTGGACTGAAGTTGGAGTCCAGACGTCTTCAGGAAAAGGGCTACCAAGCCACTTCTGAAACAGAAACAACGTCAGAAGCATCTTACCTGGGCTAAGGAGAAAAAGAACTGGACTGTTGCTCAGTGGTCCAAAGTCCTCTTTTCAGATAAAAGTAAATTTTGCATTTCCATTGGAAATCAAGGTCTGGAGTCTGGAGGAAAACTGGAGAGGCACAGAATCCAAGCTGCTTGAAGTCCAGTGTGAAGTTTCTGAAGTCAGGGATGATTTGGTGTGTCATGACGTCTGCTGGTGTTGGTCCATTGTGTTTTATCAAGTCCAAAGTCTATCCAGCCGTCTACCAGGAGATTTTGGAGCACTTTATGCTTCCATCTGCTGACAAGCTTTATGGAAATGCTGATTTCCTTTTCCAGCATGACTTTAGCACCTGCCCACAGTGCCAAAACCACTTCCAAGTGGTTTGCTGACCATGATATTACTGTGCTTGATTGGCCAGCCAACATGCCTGACCTGAACCCCATAGAGAATCTATGGGATATTTTCAAGAGAAAGATGAGAAACAGTCAATCCAACAATCCAGACGAGCTGAAGCTCAATAGTGCCTCAGCAGTGCCACAGGCTGATCGCTTCCATGCCACACCTCACTGATGCTGGAGTTTGTGCTAAAGGACCCCCGACCAAGTATTGAGTGCATAAATGAACATATTTTAAAGAACTTGAACTTTTCTGTTTTGCAAATCCTTTTCTAGATTGATCCTGGGAAATATTCTAATATTTTGAGATACTGGATTTTTGACTTTCATGAGCTGTAAGCTTTTTATTTTTTTCCATGTATGTGTGACAAATATGCATCACATTAAGTTCATTAGTTTATTTTTAAACTGTGTAATTCAAATGGATGGAAATTATATATGTAATTTAAATAAATTACAAATAATAATAATAATAATAATTTTAAAAAATCTTAAATTTAGGCCCAAATATTTATTTAAGTCTGTATGGAAAAAGTGCAGCACAGACATTCTTAGAAATATTTTATTCAACGTTCTACCAAAGAAAGTAAGACTGTATGTTTGGAACGACATGATGCTGAATAAAAGATGACAGAATTCTGTTTAGATTAACTATTTAATATGTATAATATTATGTCTGATATTATGATATTATTTCTGACAATGGTAACGCTGAATAAAAATGCTGTGTGGTGTGTTTTGTTATTTTATAACTGAAGTGCTGAAGCCTTACTAATGTAGTTTCTGTGTTTGGTTGCCCTCTTCTCTGTAACTGCATCTATCGTTCCTTTCTCTCTCCTTCTCCTCATTACTTTCCCTCTCTGTTTGGCATTTCTCTCTGTTAGTTGTGTAATGGCGGTTCAGTAACTGACCTGATAAAGGGTTTGCTGATGAGGGGAAAACGTCTTGAGGAGCCCATCATCTCCTACATCCTGTATGGAGCGCTTTTGGTGAGACACACACACACACACACACACACACACTGAAGTAATCTGCTCACCCCAGCACGGGGAACGCTGCCTCAGCGCTCTGACTGTGCCAGAGTACTTATTTTGGGCTGTGATAGTGAAGAAAGACAGAGGTTGTCCAGCTGTAGACTTTAAGGGCCGATCAGAGGCAGTCTGGCCTTCAGGCCCCACTTACTGACTCAAGTTTTTCTTGCTTTATTTTCAGGGGCTCCAGCATCTTCACAACAACAGAATAATCCATCGTGATGTGAAGGGCAACAACATCCTCCTCACCACAGATGGTGGAGTCAAACTGGTGGACTTTGGTAATGGCTACTGCTGTTTCTCTGCAAAGAAAGGAGACTTTTATTACAGAAAGAGGATTTTATTTTGATTTAAAGAGTTTTATAAGCATTGGTAACACTTTCTTTTAAGGTGTCCTGGTTACATGTTACATGTATTTACTATTATAATAACAATAAATTATGCATAATTACATGCAAGTAACCCTACATGCAACCAAACCCTAATCCAAATGCTAACCATATAATCAGTACATGTGGTTAATTAATATTACTCAGTACTTAAATGTATAATTACACTGTAACAAGGACACCTTAAAATGTAACAAACATTTTTCTTCCCATACAACAATGGTTCATAATATTACCAATGTTTGTCAAGCTCCAATATGGACAACATACATACTAGTTTGGAGAGACATGAGAGTAAATAATGAAAGACTTTAAACTCCCTCAATAAACTCCTAATGTGCTGCTTATTAATAGCTAGGTAGTTAAGTTTAGGTGTGAGGTAGGATTAAGGGATCTAAAATATGGTCATGCAGAATAAGCATTCATTTGTGGTTAAAAAATGCTAATAAACAGCCAATATGCTAGTAATATGCGTGCTAATTAGTTAATAGCAAGAATAGGTCCTTAAAATAAAGTGTTACCGAATTGTCATTTTTAGGTGAACTGTTCTTTTAATGGGACACTCAACAGACACTGAAACTAAAGTACAGTACATGACAAACAAAAAGTGTATTTATATAGTGTATTTAACAGCTTAAATATATTTGCTTTTGATACCAGTAATTGTTCACTGTCTGATCAACCCTAAAAAGAAACATTAGTAATATTTACAGGATTTATTGCTGTAGCTTAAACAGTGTAGCAATGCTAAAATCAATATGAACGTTTCCAATCCCTTGTGAAAAAAGTAGACTTTAGCATACTTATATGGAAATATGTACTTTAAAAGAGTCTGAATTGAATGCACTTATGCACACATTAATTGAAATTATAGTTTAAATTTACATTGAATGCAATTATATGAACTTTACAGTGCTTTAGATTAGGACTTAAGTTCATCTTTATAAAAATAATTTCATAATTACTTCTGTTGTATTTAAAATATGGTTAAAGTATACTGCTGAATGAGCAGTGAAACTAAAATATACCCTAATGTCATTTCAATATATTAAAATGTATTTATAACATATTTGTAATATATACACATTTGTAATGATGAACAATTTAGTACATTTAAAATATATGAACTTGAAATGTTATATTTAATAACAAATTTACAATGAAACCACAACTAAATTAAAACAATAATTTAAAATGTACAAAGTGCACTTTTTAAAGTGTTTTAAGAAACATAGTAATGGAAGTGTCAGTGCTGGGGTAATACATTACAAGTAATGTGAGTTATTTAATCAGATTACTTTTTTCAAGTAACTTGTAAAGTAATGCATTACTTTTACTTTTTCAAATAAGTAATGCAAGTTACTTTGTTTTCCCATTTATTCACAGCTCTCCTGTCCCATGTTGAGAGAAAAGTAACAAAAAACACAAAAAGTAACTAAATAATACAATTGGTTACTTTTTCATGGAGTAACGCAATATTGTAATGCACTACTCTTTTTAAGCACACTTAAGTGGCTTTTTTAAAAAACTAATATTACATTACTATCTGCAAGTTCCGTTTTTTTATTTAAATATTCTTTTAAGATTTGAAGTACACTACAAGTGCAAATTCAATACATGTAAGCACACTTATTTTTCACAAGGGATACATTATACTTCTGACCAATAATTTGTATTGGTCATTTAAGCTGGTTGCTGAACCCACTTTAGTTGGTCTTGGCTGTATTGTTTAGTGCTGAGTGTAAAACATCATATATTTACTGCCTCAATTTACTAGCAATTAATTTGTTGACCATACATGAGATTTAAATTATATTATTTTTATGCACATCATATATTATTATTGTATGCATAATAAAATGAACAGTATGCTAATGCTGTACCGTGGTTCATGAGTTATCAGCAAATTAAATGCTGCTAAATTGAGGTGGAGCCGTTCAGGGGTCTGTGTGCTCGATCAAACACACCCACACACCCCCATGTGAATGGGGTTAAATGGTGTTCTGCATGGAAAGTGTGTGTGTGTGTGTGTGCGCGTGTGTGTGTGTGTGTGTGTGTGTGTGAGGGAGAGGGGTGTGTGTGTGTGTGTGCGTGTGTGTGTGGAGCGACTTATTTTCGTCTGCCTGAGGCGTGTTTGTCCCATGTGCATGTGAGAAAGAAGTGGATCCCTGCTGGGAAGCAAAATGCCCTCATCACGTAATGTTGCTGCTTGCCTTAATGTCACGTCAGATTATTTGCCACCTCCTGAATGTCTGAATCTATAGAACTGTTATTTGGTCCTACAGTACTTGAGAAATAATTGTGAAGTTATTGTTGTTTATTATTTCCACATTTAAGGAAAATAAAGAAAAATAACCTTATTAAGCTATGATTCTGACACTTGAGTCTCTGATTTCTTGCAGGTGTCTCAGCTCAGCTGACGAGTGCCCGTCTACGCCGAAACACATCAGTGGGAACCCCATTCTGGATGGCTCCTGAGGTCTGTCCTATCAGAAAAATACCACTTTACTCTCTTTATTTCTCCCTTTCAGTCTCTTTCTAGTCATCTTCCTTTGAAACAGTACAAAACATTTTATACTTAAATGGGTAGTTCACACAAAAATGAAAGTTCTGTACAAATCACTCACCTTCAAGTCACTGAAAAATTAAATGGTTCAGTGTTTAGCTGAATGTTCTGGCTGCTCTTTTCTCCACAATGAAAGGTGAATTCAAAGTGAATTCTATTCAAAAATAACATGTTAGTATGTGTTTTTAGCAGGTTTGAAGTCTGATGAATGATATTTAAGAGAGATTATTAATAAATAATGATATTGCGTAGCTTGCCAGTGAACTATGGCTCGGGGTATTAAATGGCGCTCCGTCTGAAAGCACGTGATGGAGATTTACTACTAATCACAGAACCGGCTTTACTGACGAGATGTACATGATCATCGCATTCAATTATTTGCACAGCCCTACACCCAAGTGCTCTGCATTGCAAGTGCTCTGCTGTACCAGGTGAGCTACTGAGCAAGTTTACTACAGTACATCAGAAAAGCCATACATGTGGAGCTGGTTATGTGATGCAAATGTCAAAATGTTTAAGTTTACAAATAATGTATTATGGTAAAAGTGTTTTGAGGTCATATTGTGCAAGGAATCATGCAAAAATAAGTATTTATTAATTGATAATCTGCCCCTATAGTCTTAATTTGTGTGGAAAGGAATATAAATTGTTGGTGTTTTTCTGCCACTAGTGTTCATTTCATTTAGAAACTGCAGTGAATTGTATTTATAGATATGTTTTAGAGTTTTGCAAAAATATAGGTAGAGGCACGTTCTTAAACTACATTATCACACAGCTCTGTACAGTGTATACATCTGGATATACTTATACAGGGGTGTCCAAACTCAGTTTTGGAGGGCCACTGAGGGCCAAAATGTAAACTATATTATCACCCAGTTCTAATGTAAATGTACCTATTAAGATATCATAAATATTAACATCATGATTTTCTGTAAAGCTACTCTGAAACTATCTCTATTGTGAAAGCACTATATAAATACATTTTAGAGTAAGCCTATGTTGATTATTTTATTTCTAATAGGTACTGTTGTGGAAAGGTTTTTTTATGTACTGTACTCACTGAAACAATCTGTTCTTTTAACCTGTGAGTAGATTCACTATGGCTTTGTGAAAAATGTGTATCGTAATGCTTAGTGTGCTTTTGTGTATATGCATTAGTGAGCTATCTTACAGAGATAGAGTGTGTGTGTGTGTGTGTGTGTGTGTGTGTGTACCTGTTTTTATATCCCGGTGGGGACTTAAACCTGAATACACACAGACTCATGGGGACTC
>JAFVLL020043222.1:0-16752 GCA_021397915.2 Tor tambroides
AGAGAAAATCCATATTTTTGTGTTCTGCTGCTATTTAAAGCAGTGTCAGGATTCTCTCAGGAAATGATCTCTTAAATGGGATCCCTGCTTCTGCCTGTTATTACTTACTTACATGAGCTACACATAATTTCTCAGACTGTGTGAAGCAGAGGGCAGAGACATGCCTCTGCTGCTGTTGACACTAATCAGGTTGCAAATATGGGAAATGAGATGTTCATATATTTCATTTCTGAGTTATTGCATTTACCAGGGTAATATTCCTGAAACCCTGACTCTCCATGTCTTATTGGATTTATTTCTGTTGGAATCTTCTAATTTTTCCCTTCCACAGTTAGTAGGTTCATGAATGTAGAGGTGTCCTCTTTCATAACTATCTATCTGTTAAATGAACAGACCACTCAAAAATTTATATTCTGCAATCATTAACTTGCTGTTTGAATTTAAGCTGTTTTAATTTCTTGTGTAAAACAGTGCACAGCATATAGATGGATTCTTTAAACTGATTCAAATAGCAACTAGTGAGTCTTTTAGAATGATTCGTTATGTTTATGAATCGGACTATACTAGTTGCTCTGTATGTTTCTGATTTACTAAAAAGAACTGATTCATGAGAGTCATTTGTTGGTGATTAAATGATAACTTTGTGAAATTTTGGTCTGTATGGCTTTAGAGGACTTGAAATACAGCACTCCACTCATACACATAGACTACGTTTATGTTACTTTTATGGCTATTTTGCATTTTCAAAGCTAGAAGAAACCCTCAGTCTCATTCACTGTACATGTAGGCATTTTATTTGTCCTTTTGTGTTCACTGGAAGAAAGTATGTCAGGTTTGGAACGACATGAGGGTGAGTAAACGACAGGATTTTCTTTTTCCTTTTTTTGGAGGAGCTAATCCTGTAGGCTCAGGAACAGTGTGTTTCACTGATGGTTTGTTTCTTGAGTCACTACCTGGAAGGATGATGACGAAGAATCCAGCCAGCACTAAAATAGGAAGGCAGCCGGCCAAACCAAACTGGGATTAACAATTTAATAGTGCAAACCTTGCCAAAAGCCCCGAGAGGTGAGCCCAAAAGTCTACTTTCAGATTTTGGTGCAGGATGCCAGATCTTTACCTAATCTAGCAGCTGACAAACATCTCCGTTCTATCACAACCCATCCCTGGGGCTGAGATTCAGACGTACAAAGCAACACTGCAGCTCTTCCCTGTCTTTCCACTGCCATTCATCCCCATTCCACTGCCAATTAAAGGCATGATTAAAACAGACAAAGTGCCTGGCAAATGAACAGAGACACCTCGGCCACTCCGGCTTGTCAATTATTCCATTGGCACAGTGGGGAACAGTCAAAAGCAGAGATGGGTGTGAACATGAAGTGAGTGAAAAGAGATCATAGAAAAAATATATCATCATTTACTCACTTTCATGTCGTTTCAACCCTTTCTGCCTTTCTTGTTTTTTTTTCTTAAATGAGCATTGTTTTTTTTTATCTCTAATATGAAACAATGTTGTTTATTGCTGACTTAAAATATCTTCTTTTATGTTCTACAGAAGAAACAAAGTGATACAGGTGTGGAACAACATGAGGCTGAATAAATGATGACAGAAATTAAATTTTTGAATTTTTGGCTCTTTAAGCCAACGACTCAACGAATCCAACCGTGCATTTATAAAAGCCAAACAATAATTGTTGCAATATGATGCAGCATATAAAATAGACACTGTGAGTGAAAGTGTATAGCCGGTGACAGTTTGACTATTAGAGCCCTGGTCCACGGCCTCGCATTGCATGTCAGTAAGTCACAAAAGGCCTCAAGTGATAGGCTCAACAGAAAAGCCCTCAAGCCCACATAAACCACCCACAGCGCACACTGACGGTTAAAATATGATGGGCTCCCGGAGCCCATAAATCTTCTTTTTGAGTCCCAGCCTCTCCAGTATCATTACTGTATCCCACCGGCCCATTTGGGCTCCATTTCACTTAAATGTCAACTTTTCAGCCTTTTTCTGGGTCCTCTCTGTTGCCATTTGTTTTAGCACCAATGGAGGAAAAACAAGAAAATAAGACAGCCGTGAGTGAGGAGGTTATGTGTGTATGTGTGTGTAAATGCGTTTCTGACAGCTTCTTGAATAGAGTAGGTGGAAGGGGTTATCATTTAGCAGTAGGGTGAACGAATGAAAAATAAAACTGGTGATGTTGTGGTACTTTGATTGCGCTCAAAAAAAAAGGAATCTCGCTCGCAGAAACGCACGTAAAAGGACAATTTCACATTCAGCTGCCTGAGGCCTAATTGTTTGATATTTCCTAAATGTTACTGTTATTTATACATCAATCATCATTAAGAAGTTAATGATATTCTTTTAATTTAATTAAACTGAAACGATTTTCTCCGATGCAGATTAAAATAGAAATGGAGGCAACTTGATAAGGTGCTCAGTCAATTAAAGGCAGATGGTCCAGGCCTGCTGAAGTGCTGAACCAGAGGCGGATTCGGGTACCAAAGAGCCTTGCTGCTGGGAAATTCCCTGTGAAAAGCTGTGCTGCTCCAAGATAGGCCTCTAACCACTGTGATGAAGCCATACCACAAAGTGTAGTGGTTTGAAATCAGCACTTCTGAGTCCAATCCTATCACACAGGAGCAGCTTGGACCGCCTCGCAAGCCAATAAAGTGTAGCCTCTGCATCTGTTTTATTCATTTGTGCTTTTTCGCTAGCCTTTAAATGCATTTTTATGCTCTTATTCCCCAGCGTTCTCACTTTGAGGCGTTTTGAGGTGGAGGTAAAGTTAAATGTGATAGGATAGAGGTTGAATGCAAACAGCTCGTGGATAAAACAGCAGCTCTGCACAGCTCATAAAGCTCTACGCTGATTGTGGAGAACACAGCTAGAGGACAGGAGGAACAGGCTGAGGTGCTGGAGCTAATGCACCAACCATCTGGCTTTAGCCAAAACACAGTGCGCTGATCCAAGCTCTCTCCTTCCCGCTTTCATTCTGCTCTCTCTATATTTCTCTCTCTCTACTCCTCTTGACAGGGCCTTCTGCTTCTGCATATGGGTAGTTTCACCAGTTTACGAGCACACCCAAACAGAAGGACAAAACCCTAAAATTCTGCCAATACTGAACAAGTGATCATGCGTGGCTGCTGTATGTGATGTGCTCTATTATTTTGAGTCATTTGGGATGATTATAAGCAAAGCAATTGACATTTGGATTGCTTTATGTAAGACTCAGAATGACATAGCAGGTCACATATGCACTGTACATGCAAAGATATGAGTCAAGTTCTGAATCTCTGAGTAGAGAATACCTGACTCCACTGATGAACCCTTTTTTTTATTCTCGGGGTCATGCATTGAAAAGTAAGGCCGGGCTTTATTCCCTGCTTCTCCACGCTGTTGCTTATTGTGAAGAGCCTACTGTGAATATTTCATGAGTATGCTGCGTGATAAAACACAACGGAGAGCAGAAGGAGGTTCAAGACCTCTTTTCCAAGAGCGGTACAATGCTAGCTCTGGTGAAGCACAGTCTGTATTAAAAGACAAAGGTGAGGTAGAGCTAACTGGACACATGCATTTCCATTCACTTGATTAGTCCGAGCATCTGCCTGGCTGCCATTCCCGAGGCTTGTTGGGGGGGTACGGGAGAGGAAGTCTGATTTATCAAAGCCCAGGCCGCCACGAAGTGCTGCTCAGCCCTCCGCCACGCAGAACGACATTAGCCTAATGCAGCCTAAATCTCATTCTCCCTCTACATGCTTTATGATCTGCCAGAGGAACACCTCACACGTTATTGAATTAGCCATAGTATGAGAATGCCATGAAACAATTCTTGTACAAGGTAGGACTGGTGAGTGTGAAACTATATGAGAACATACCTGACAACAGGTGCAGCTCAGTGCAGCTGAGAACACTTCCATTTCCAAAGAATGGAAGCAGCATCATCATCCATTGTTACAGACACACCCAGGCTGATATGTTCTCCCCAGCTGTATTATGAAGACAGAACTAGGTATGGTGAGATTCACAATGGAGCCACCAGAGAGGGAGGAACACTCCTTTAGGTTGGTGAATTCTTGAGCCATGTGGATGAATTCCCTGCTTCAGCACTTCTATACTGAGGACAGCTCCCATGGGCCTGTCACTCATCCCCTGGGCCCCTCCCACCACTTTAACTGACGCTCACCTTCTGTTCACTTCTGGAGTAGTAGGGGGAAAATGGGCCATCAGCTGACCTATTTCAACAGGGCCGAGACTCAAGTCCAAAGTCTGAAATACATCTAGGAAAGGGTTAACTGGTACGAAAATCTATTTTAGGGATCAAAACTATGCTTTGCGCATACTGTATGAATGTGAACATTTTATATGCAATATCACCTAAGCCAAAAAAACATGTAAAACATTCCAAGAATCATAGCTAATTCATGAGCAGATCTATGTAGTTGTATGTTTGTTGCATGTTGGCCAAATGGGTTTGACAAGCACTACACTGAACATCTAAAAGCTCTCTGAAAAAGTCTCAGAGAGAAGCAGAATGAGAAGGAATTTTAAAGTACTTCCTCACACTCCCGTGGGGAGACGGTGGTGGGAGTTTCCCACCAAAACCATATTAATAGTCGGCTGAGAGTGTTTTCATAAGCCTCCAAAATTCATCAGGGAATTTTTAAAGGTCCCATAAAAAGGCTGTAATAAAGACAGCAGCTGAGGTACAGAGCTGTAAAGAGGTGAGGAGGATTCTCTCACCTGAAGCTAGGCTTAAGCAGACAGCTGACTGGACACGTCTGGCTAATGTGAGACAGTCAAACAGACGTGGGTGGAAGTGTCTTGTGTCATGAAGTTATTTCAATATGAATGCCATTAAGACTTTGAAAACTGGGAACTAGGGATGCAAAAAGTGCTATGGGGGCATTCGATACCAGTGCTGTGATTGTTAACTAGATTTTAAGTAATTAAAATAAAAAGCAGACATATAAAATATAAATACTACATGAAAAACTTGAACTTATTTATTGCAGTTATTTGCCTAGGCAAAATTCCTTTGAAGTGGAAGTAAAATTACTAAAACAAGTAAACAAAAATAAATCTAGAATAGAAACGTAAAATAAATAAATAAGTAATAGTAACACTACTACTAATAAAGATGACACATCACAAAATTACTAAAACTTATTTAAAATGCAAACTATAATAAAAAAAGTAAATTCAAAATATCAGTATTATAATAGCTGCTAGGTACTACAATGATAAAATACATATTTTTACATACAAATGAAATGAAATTAAAAAACACAAATACAGTCAACATTAATTATATGTTAAATATATAAATACATATTTATAAATATTAAATACTACAAAAAATCAAGCATTAAAAAATAAAACTAAACTAAACTAAAATAAAATAGTTTTAATGTAGTATCAAAATTAGCATTGAGAAACATGAAATATTGCTTGACTAATTAACTTTTGCTATTATGACAACCATAGCTGGAAGAGTGAAGGTTCTGCCCATAATATTACTGCAAATTTAATGAACACCTCACCTCCAGTGTTTCAACCTGTTCACCCTGCTCTCCTTTGACCTTTCTAAAAAAAGTGTGTGGATGGTTTGTAAGCAGAGTTGCCATCCCAACTGATGAGGTGCTGCCACAGGACCGCTCCAGGCTGGCTGGGTGACTGGAGATATGGTCTTCCTCTTTACAGAGCCGTGACACTACAGTCCCGCACAAAAACAGCACTCCAGAGTGTGGGCACGCCACTGGCACATCCAGACAGACAGAGATGATGGGGGAGATATGTGACTTTACTGCAAACAGTCCAGATAGAAGCTCTACATGGCAGAGCTCGCTATGCAAAAAAAGATGATTAAAAGATAACTGCCATGATTGAACAAGACCCAGTCTTCCCTTCTGTTTTAAGTGAGCTAATTTGAGAGGAATCTATGGTAAAAGAGAGAAGACAAAAACATCCATTGGAGCCAACAACAATACCGATGCGCATTTACTCTATTAGTGTTGATTAATCGAACACTACGGCCCTTAGTTAGCACAAACCGCAGAGAGAGAAATACGAGAACAACACAAAAGACTTCAGCCATGGCGAGAAAGACAAAGACTGAGCAAAAGCTGGGACTGTTTCAGGAAAAGGTCAGCCTGATTTTCTCTTCCCAAATATGCTGGCCTTTACAAATTAACTTGGCAAAGGCGATATTTCCACAAAGCCTAAACTATGAATCAAAGCTGCGTCCAAAGTTCAAACACCCAGCCAGCCTCCCTCCCCTCCCTTCCCCTCCCCCTCCCACCGACCGATTGAGTCGCCGTTGTCAGTAATTGTGTAATTAATGCTATGGCAGGCCTAATTTCAGAGATACTGCTCTCTAATTACATTCAAACGTTCATTAGCCAAGCCGAGAGCGTGATGGTCGCTTGGCAGGTGGGGCCTGCTGGCCGAAGGCCACTTGTTGTTGAAACACAATTGTTGTGTCGATCTCTTGATTAGTGTGTGTGAATCTGCTGACAGGACAGTTTGTTGCATTCCACCGATAATTACCCCTCGCTTCTCACTGTAAGATGACTGATCGCATTCCAAGTCTGTTGATGTCCTTCTTTAATTCTCTCTCTCTGTCTGGCATGGTGACAGAAGGAGGAAAAATTTCTCTGTCTCTGCTTACTTTATATGGTTACCTGCAATGGACACACACACACACACACACACATATATATATATATATATATATATATATATATATATATATATATATATATATATATATGTATAAGTTGAACTGGACTGCTTTACAGTACATTCACAAAGCATGTTATAAGCAAAACTGTCAGATAGCTGAGTTGGTCTCAGCTCTTTTAGGGTTTCACATACACATTAAAACTCATTTCTTGACCAGCATAAATATGACAATCCAATATGCAAGCTATTGTTTCTCATCTGTATGATCTCAGCTGGTCTCCAGATCTCCATCAAGTCTCCAGGAATGCAAGTTACTAAAATTATGGTTGATCCTATAAGCTAATTATTTTCATGTTATGCCCTACATCCAAAAAATAATAATTAAAAAAATTCTCTATTTTTCCTATTTCTATAAAAAATGCAAATCAATTTCTAAAGCTAAATAAATAAACATATATATATATATATATATATATATATATATATATATATATAAAGCATGAAAAATATTCATTTTAAGACTTGATAAAAATTACATTTAACACTACTATTAAATTATTAGTGTTATTATAAATGCCAGATTACTGCAAAATAAATCTAAAATCTAAAAAAAGGGTGAAAAAGGGAAAATCAGCATGCACACTTGATTATCCAGTATCGACTGATACCAACAAATTAAAACATCCATAACATCGGCCAATACTGATATATTGTGCATCCCTGTAAACTGTCCTGAAATGGATTTTCCTGTTGGAAATTAAAAGTACTCTCATTGTACGAACATACTACTACATGTACAGTATATACCATAGTTCAACACCACAGTTCACTATAACTCCTATCTCTATGGGACACTCGACCAGCTTCCTGCCACCTGTTATAAAATTACTTTCTGTGACAATTTACATTCAATTCCCTTCACAACTCCACTTCTTTTAGAACTTCTAAACTTCCTACATATCAGGAAAGTCTAGATGATTCAATGCCGCATTTGATTCAGCCTGAACTCAATTTGGGAATAGACTTCATTACACTCTGTGGCTTTGGGAGGTCTGTCTGAACTTCAGCACAACAGTGATTCAACTGTTGGGATTCAAAGTTAGATTATGTTGGTCTAATATGAGTCAAGTTGTTTGCTGTGAGTGTGTATGTGAAACAAGGTATGGAAGACATGCAGAGAGCTATACAAGCCATACCTGTGTCCTTTCGCTTTCAATCTCTTCTCCTTCCTCTCTCCCTTATCAGGGTATTTTCTGTGCCCGTTTCCACCAGCAGGTGCTGCTGTGAATTAAGCATAGAGCTTCCAGCAGCAGGAAGCAGCCATGTGCTCAGGTTGACATTTTGGCCTGGTCCCTACGGACCGCGTGTGAATTTATGTGTGCGAGTGAGAGGAAGCAGAAGTGAGAGAGGAATAGAGAGAGTTCATGAATCTATGTTTGCGTGCACATGTTTGTAGCGGTGCTGCTTGGCTGCACATTCGGACAAGGTACATTCTGACCTTGTGCAACCGAAGACAAACAGAAGCCACTGGCTCGGTGTCCATCACTCCACACTGTAATTTCTATGCTGTGTGACAGACCACTGAAACAAACAAGCCCTCCACCTGCCACCCAAACAAACAAACACGTTGTCTTGCAAAGAAACAACAAATAATAAGAAAGAAGCAAATTGCTTGTGCATAAGAAGACATGTTTTGCATAAGCAGTACTACAAAAATGATTAACTGTTCAAACACTGGTCAGCCGGTATTTTACGTCTTTTTAATTGTTCCTGTCTAAACCTGTTATGGACTCAGTCGTCTTCTAGTGCATTAGAGAAGGATTTTTCAATATGGGGTGCATGAACCTCCGAGGTGTCTGTGGAAACATCTTGAATTGTGAAAAAAAATGTCACTGGAAAGCCATATAAAGCCAAGTCAGCAATGACAATACACTAAAAAAAAAAAAAAAAAAATCAGTTTTCTGCTGCATTAATGGCTTTAACCAGCCTACCAGAAAACGACCTCATTAAATAAGGAATAGTCCTTCAGCAGTCAAATTAGATATATAGTCAAATAATACATTTGTACAGTATATATTGATTTATATAACAAAATAAATATATATAAATAAATGAGAATATAATTAGTTTGGGATTGGTATGTTTTTTTAATGATTTTGAAAATGTTAACCTAAGCTGCATTTGTTTTTTAATAAAAATACAGTAAAACAGTAGCATTATGAAATATTAATACAATTTATTTTTAAAATATATTATTACAATTTAATGCCATTTTTTATTACCATTTATAACTGTTTTGAAACCATCTATTTTAAAATCTTTAAAAATGTACATTTGTTCACTTGATGGCAAACCTGATTTTTCAGCATTATTCAGTCTTCAGTGTCACATGATCCTTCAGAAATCATAATAATATGCTGATCTGATTTGCTCAAGAAATTTTCTTTATTATTATCAATGTCCAAAAAGGTTGTGCTGCTAAATATTTTTGTGAATACCTGTGATACCTTGATTACTTGAATACTGTGATACCTTGATTTTTTTCTCTATTTATATATATATATATATATATATATATATATAGTTATCAGTGGTCAATTCAGGATTATAAAAGGGTCCTTGACCCTTCGTTTTAAAAAAAATGCATTACAGGCACAAAATTAAATATTTAAACACATTGAATATGCTAATCTAATGGCTGAGGTAACCTTGAGAAAATGAGGTAGTGTGTGTTGGGTGCCTCGATTCATTAGAAACACTACATTAGCTGATCATCCAGCACTACACACACTAAGAAAGGTACTGCCTCTGAACATACAGCCTCAAAACACATAGCAAAATCAATGTAATCATGATCATACATTTACATGAGATCAACAGAAAGCTGTTTCTGCAGGCTGATCAGCGGATCAAACATGCCCACCCATTTAAAGACATCACCGGATTAGAGCTGGAGCAAATCTCACCATCTAATGCACTATAGGGAAATAATGGAGGCAAATGAGTCGCACATGAATGTCACAAGTGATCATTAGGATCGATTTTACATCTCTCTTCAGAAAAGCGGTCTCCATCAAAGCCCTCATGCTGAAACCTGACTGCTGCCTCCATGGGCTCCTCATCTTTTCATCACATTCAAACATATCCGCTTTGTGGCAGTAGATTAAAGGTTAGCTGATGTAAATGGAGTGTATTTGCAAAGATCTGGAAGATGGGTAAGGTCACAGCAGTCGTTCTATGGCTCATATTGGTGATTATAGTGGCAATGAGAGGTGAAATAATCTGTAAACATCAGTGATGGACAGCTGAGAGGTAAACCCACCTCCGGCCTACACTAGACCATCTCTACAGGCGCCATGAGATCGTCAGGGCACCAGGCTGAGGCTGTGGGGTGACATCCTGAATCGTACAGCAGCCCATCAATCACGCCATCACTTGCCCTGCTCAGTCAGAGGCCAAGGCAGTGGAAATCAAATTATTTCTTTTAATTGAAAAAAGCTGAGCCTGTGACTGGGGACTTGGTGTTGTGCTATTGGCAGAGGCACACAGGTGAAGTCAATACCGCTCAATGGGTGTCGATTCATCAGCGGCGCTTAATGTCGTTAGCCCTGAGAGGCTTCTCTCTCCCCCTTCACCACTCACATGCTCCTTCTAGCTATCCATCTTCCTCTCTCATTACCTGCCTCTCATTGGCAACTCTGTCTGGCTGACCACAGGGAAGCTTTTGCATAAAACACCATTTCAGTGAAGAATGAGCTTTAGAGCTTCTTCCTTCACCTTTGCTGCCTTCAAACCCTTTTGGCAAGTTCGCAAATCTTAATCACGGTGTGATGATAATTATGTGTAATATCAGATTTCTTTCTCTCATTTTTAACTTCCTGAGAAAAAGCTTTTTAGCACTAATGCAACAAAATGAAGAGCAAAAGATTTATATTATAGATGCTGTAATTGATGCTATATCAGTGTATTTTATCATTTTTGTGCAGTCACATGATTTGTTGCAGAGTGACAAAAATGCAGTCTTAAAATCAGCTAAATCAGTAGTATTTTCAGACAATCAACAGTACATCACAATTTACACTTATTATGACCAATACCAATTGTCTATGTTATTATATATCTGGAATACTCTCAACCTGGAAAGCTGAGAATCCAAAAAAATATGTTGGCTCATGTTATAAAAACAATAATTATGTTACGGAAACTAAATTTACTTTCATGATGTGACATATTTCCAAGTAAAAATGCATAAAATGTAGGAGGAATTGATTGGACAGTGAAATGTGGGTGTTTCTGTACATAACGGAATGAAGACAGATCCTATGCGAGTCTGCTAAATCAATGGCTAAAATCCATTTGGCTATTGGTTATTGTTATCCAATAACCTGAATGACCTAATGTATGTCAGCAGAAGAGGGAAGTCATTTGATTTCAATTAAAGAAGAAACAAAAAACATTATTTGAACAATATGCACTGATGAATCATTCAAAATAAGACCACAAAGGTGAGCTAAAAAAGTAAAAAGTGTCGATTTTGCTTTGATGTTGAAGGCAGCATTACACATCTACACTCCTTCATTCCCTCAATCCTGATGTCTTACTACCCACATTCTTTACTACAGCTCTCTATGACACGTGGCGTAAACTCCAGCTGTTGAATATCAGCAGCTCTCGAGTGAAACAGGTGACGAAATCATTTACGGCACCATTATCGGACTAATTACACAGAGAAGAGTGGAGGAGGAGAGGGAGGCATTGGCAGAGGAAAACAGAAACGGTGCGTGCACTGTTGGGTATCAGTGTGTGTATAACAGCGGCAGTGAAGGTTCTGCCATTGGGCATAATGTGGCACCATATCTGTCAAACAAGCACTCGGATACGCAGAGGAACTGCACTTGCTGAAGTCACCTCTAAACAATACACAAACCTCTCTGCTTTCACTGACTCTCTCTCTCTAGGGCCGAAGTGTTCGTCTAAGTTTAGTGCTGTGCTGGGCCTGTCTAACTCCCCAGACAATTACTGTGTGTATGTTAGCCCAGGGCAGTCAGAGGAGACACATTAGTGTTGGTCAGTATCCCAGCATGCTCAGCTCACCTGGGCAATGCCCCCATGGGGTTGGACTGCTGATAGTCTGCTCTCCTGGGCTGGTGCCAATCAGCAGCACATCCGCTCACAAAAGCACAATCAAAACAGAGAGAAAACACACACCGGTTTGCAACAGTCTTGGGTGATCTGTGTCTGTAAATCAAACAGAAGTGCTCCTCGGAAAAATCACTTTCTCAGCTTTGGGCTGCAGTTTTTTCCCCTCAAAATCCCTAACTTATATCTATCTATCCATCTGTGTGTCTGTCTGCATAACCTGTACAGCTTTTAAAACTAATTTAAACTTTAAAATATACTGTAGGTTTGTCAAGCCAAAATAAGTGTATCGTTCCTTTAACACAAGTTTAAAAATATCTTCTTTCATAAAGGTAATGCATTTAAGAAACCTCATCACTTCAAAATACTCATCCTAAATGCTGTGTATTTTAACTTAATTGGAGGGAAAAACCCTGCCGAACAAAAGAAAAACAGATCTAGATTTAATTGTCAAACTGCGCTGAATCTGCAGGCAAAATACAGACATAGAAATATTCACTGGAAAGAGAGACTTCAAGAAATTACATTTAAACCAGGAAATTTGCCTTGTTGAACAAATTTTAACAAATACACTTGCTTAGACGTTTTTCATATAAACTGATAGATAATTCTTTTTGGAGCACAGCTATCTCTTTCTAGAATCCTCCAGTTCTTTCACTGATTTAAAGACTGAATCACACTGCAGCAAAAACAGCTACATTTCAAATATCCTAAAGTTGGGTGCTGGATTTCAAATACTGGGAAACACAACCGTCAGGATCACACTGCTCCAACAAACACCAACAAACCTTGAAAGAAGGTATTGAAATGGAAAAGGCTGTGGACTTTACAGGGGAGGAGATCGAGCACTCGCACTTAAATAAATGGGAGAAATGCTAATGCGTAATATGGAGGCTATAGTCCTCATTTAAAAGAGCTAATTGTCTTTTGATAGAGGCACCAATATGCATCTCAGTATGGTGGCAGCAGGAATCCAGAGCAACAGTGCTTTTAATATGAGCGAGAAGCAATGTCAAGTTAAAAAGGTGAATTTCTCAAGGCATCCTTGTTCTGCTACATCTGTCTATATTGAACGCAAGGATGTGTCCTGTGTGAACAGTCTCTTGGTATGTGTGTGAGAGGAGCAAATCACACAATCCAGTCAGTGTATGTGTGTGTGTGTGTGTGTATGGTAGAAGGTTCAGTGAGATGATCAGGGTTGAATTATCTCAACCCCGTGGATGTGAAATCTTGGGATTAAGCTCCATTAAACACAGAGAGCCATGGAGCTTTATCTCAGGATTTCACTCTTACAGCCTGCTCAGTCACCATGCACACACACTCACACACACAAAAGAAAATCGCCGTGACACGTCCTTCACCTTTATCGACCAAATTATAAAAGAAAAAAGGAGGAATAATGCACCTTTCTTCTCTTTTTCCTGTCTCTTTTTCTACTCCTTCACTCCTTCTCGCTGAGAAGAGTCTTTAGAGTCATTAAACTGTGTAGCACGTCTTTTTTAAAGGCACCAGTGTCCAGAGCAGCATAGGCTCAGAGCGCTGTCGTGACTCCTACAGATCACAGTCGCAACAGTCTCCGCGACTCCATCCCCTAGCGGTTCTCTCTGTGTTAATGGGAATTGACCAGTGTTGTGTCCCCCCTCGGAGATGGCCCATTCTCCCCAATGGCTACGGACCAGCGAGCCCTTCATGCCCGCCAGCCTCTGGCTGCAGTACAAGGCTGATGAGGTCACAGCGCAAAGAGAGAAAAGGGGGAAAAACAGCTATAGAGATTTCAGCTTTGTGGAATCCAGCCAAACAAAATCAAACCAAGTACAATCCTAATGCACGATAATTGTACTGAAAAGTGGAGAGAGATTTTGTGTGCGTTCATGGCATAATAAATTGGACAGATCTTATTTATTATGTGTTTGCCATATTAACTGCAATGTTTAAATGGGCCAAATACAAAGTCCACCTACAATATTAGGCAAAGTTTTGTTTTCTTGCACTAAAACAGCAGTATTTTAATTTTACAAACCTCTCTGTGACATTTGCAATTAAATAGGCTGTTTCTGCTACTATACCCATTTGCTTGACTGGCACCAGTCCTTCAACATATAGTGGTTCCACAAAGTATTTGGACAATCTTGGACTCTTGAAGGAATAGTTCACCCAAAACTTTAAAGGTGCCATAGAATGCATTGATACAATATTTTAAATTGTTCTCTGATATCTACATAGAAGGTATGTGGCTTAGGTAAGGGCAAAAATTCTCCAGAAACGGTTTTACATGTCCATTTACAACCCTAGGGTTTGTCCCTAGAATGAAATGCTCTGTTATTACTTTATTTGGAAGGCTCATGAATAATAATGTTGAGCTGTGCTCTGATTGGCTGTTTCACAGTGCGGCTCAATGTTGAGCTCTGCTCTGATTGGCTGTTTCACAGTGCGGCTCATTTCAGTAGCTCACACAGCAGGAAGGAAACACAGGAGAAATATATATTTCAATACTTTCTCTCGCAGTTATATCGTTGGGTAATTATACTGTATATAAAATGCGGCATCAGGGAGCCGCTTTGAATGCACGATCGCATTTTACTTTCACTTTCGAGATTTGCGATCGCTCGTGCTCTATGTAAACTACAGCAGCAGTACTTTCCACACATTTTAGAAGATCAGATGCTTGTCAGTGGTGCTTAGGGTCTGTAAATCATTCACCATCATCCTCAGTCATCTCTCCTTACTCTGTTTATGTGGTAAGTGAAATCTTATGTACTGTAATGTAACAGGCTATGGCTAGCAAGAAGCTAAACATGTCCCTTTAGTGGCTCGCGTTATTTTATTAGAACAAGTTATTTGTTTTCCGTGCCTTTCTGAATACAGACACCAACCCATCCCTGCACAGCCTGGAACATAACATTTATTTCTATGATCTGCCATTTTCGCTATTATCCTCGCTTGTTTCTTCACAATACCTGCAGAACTCTGATGATTCAGCTGTGCAGGTCCGGCTGGCCTAGAACATGGGCGGGTATATCCAAATATTGGGGGCGTAAATATTAGTGATCCCGACTCTTACGTCACAGTCGGTGTTATGTTCCGAATTCGCCTATTTTTCAGTGATCTTTTGTTTGCACGAGATTTACATAAGAAGGAGGAAACATCAGTGTTTGAGACTCACGGTATGTCATTTTCATGTACAGAACTCTTATTATTCAACTATGCCAAGGTAAATGCAGTTTTCCATTCTATGGCACCTTTAAAACTTTAAGGCCATTCAAGATATTGTTTTTTTTTTTAACTGATTTAGAAAAAAATTAGTATTACATCAGTTGCTAATCCATGGATCATCTACAGTGAATGGGTGCCATCAGAATGAGAGTTCAAACAGTTAGTAAAAACACCACAATAATCCACAAGTAATCCACTCCAATCAGTCAATTTAGCGTCTTGTGAAGTGAATGTTTGTAAGAAACAAATCCATCATTAAGGTCTTTTAAATTTAAACCATCACGAGTCCATAATCGATAATAACTCTTCATCCTTTGTTTGCTTGTAAGGGGTGCTTGATCTGCAGAGGATCCACTGGTGAGCAAGTGATGTAATGCTAAATTTCTCCAAATTTGTTCAGATGAGGAAACAAACATGTCGATTTTTTTTTGTGTGTGCAAATTTTCATTTTTGGGAGAAGCTATTCCTTTTAGTCCAAACTTTTTTAATTGCATTATATATATAATATCAAACCAGTTTAAATATGCAAACAAATAATGCTAACCAACTGGTCTCAAAGTAATTTTCAGTGGTAACCTAGCAGAGTAAACACTGGTGCAGTTCATCACATTAACTACAGTACAGTCTGATTTAAATGATCATGCGCTCTCTTTATCTGTTGTTGGTTTGAGTGAAATGGAGGAGCGCACTCACTCATTTAGTGAAGTTCAAGAGAGATTTGTTTATGGTAACTTTTCTCTGCACTGGCTGCCTACTCCAAACGCTATGAAAAACACTCTACTTCTATGATAATTTTTTTTTAGAAATTCTCAAAGTTATATTATGGAAAACAGCACAGCGTCTGCAAACACAAATATTTTTCCATACTAATCTAGACCTGGAAATTGAAACCTTTGAAAATCATATTGCATACTTTTCCCTATCGTGTAGGAGCCCTGGAGGTAGGTATTAAGGTAGATATGTCTATAGCTTGGACTGTTTTTAAATAGTGTGCTATAGATGAGTCAGCTTATACCTGCTCTGGACTAAAAAGAGCCACCTTTCATCAAACATTTATAGACATATGACATGCACACAGGCAAAGGCAAACCTGCAAGAACTAATACACACAAGCATCTAACATACAAGACACACACTGATGTCTTGCACACACATTCATACACACACACACACACACACACACTGTGTGGGCCGGAGTGTGTCCTCGCTCCGCTGTGGGCTGTATTGATCTGTGCTGGGCTCTTTATTGAAGTCATGATTCATGCTGTTGCTGTCTCTCCTTCACTCCTCACAGCCACACTTCTCTCTCGCTGTCTCTCTCTCTCCTGACATAACCACCAAGCAGGTCTATTTACTTGCTTTGTAACTTTATCCCTTGACCCCTAACTAAATGATTGGCTGATCAGTGTCTAAAATCTTTATATGAATAAAAAAAAATGTGAGTAAGCAGTTCTAGCTTAATGTTTTTAAAGAAATGATTCAAATAAAATTCAACTAACAAAACAAAGAAAAAAAGAAGAATAAAACACATAAAACAATAAGACAATGATACAAATTACATAAAGTGCTTGAGGTTTTTCAGCTGTATTATACAGTACGTCTCGGGTTACTTGCCTGTAACCCTGTTCCCTGAAAAAGCGGGAACGAGATGCTGCGCTGAAAGCGCTATTGAGAACATTCTTTGTTCGACCGGTTGTTGAAGCACGTGTGTCAAACAC
>JAFVLL020043225.1:0-10843 GCA_021397915.2 Tor tambroides
TGATTAAGGAGACATGGAAAACATGCAGTGTTGGGGGGCCTCCAGGATCGTGGTTGGGAACCACTGGGCTAAACTTTTAAACCTGAAAGCACAAGGGGCTCTGATCAGATCCCGTTTCCAGAATATAGAGTGGATGGATATACCTTCAAAAAAAATTTTTTAATTTGGAGAAGAAAAATGGTCAAAAAATATGTATTTATGGCTTACGTTGTAAGGGTGGTGCACTCTTGCTGAATCATATAGAGATTCGTAAGAGGGCAATAGAGTCTTATGAAGAACTGTATAGCAGTGAGCTTACACACAGGTCAGACAGTGATAATGTGTTTATTGAAGGTCTTCCTCAGGTATCGGATGATGCCAATGGCGAGCTTTGCAGAGTGCTGACTTTAGAAGAGCTACAGAAAGCTCTTCAAAATATGGAATGCGGCAGAGCACCGGGAATAGATGGCCTATCTGCAGACTTTTATAAGTCATTTTGGCGCAGATCTGCTTGCAGTCATCAATGAAAGTTTGAGCAGTGGAAGATTACCACTGAGCTGCCGCAGAGCAGTCCTTACTCTACTGCCAGAGAAAGGAGACCTGAGTGACATTAAAAATTGGAGGCCTGTCTCTTTGCTATGCAGTGATTATAAAATTCTATCTAAAGCGTTAGCAAATTGATTAAGTAAGGTTTTAGTTGAAATCATTCACTCTGATCAGACTTATTGTGTTCTAGATAGGCAAATTTTTGATAATATTTCGTTTCTCAGAGATTTTCTTGATATTGGTCAGCTCTTGGACGTTAATTTTGGTTTAATATCATTAGATCAAGAAAAAGCATTTGATAGAGTGGAACATAGTTATTTATGGGATGTTCTAAAAGCTTTTGGTTTTAATAAAGTTTTTATTGATAAGTTGAGAGTATTATATTGTGATGTTGAAAGTTTATTGAAGGTAAATGGTGACTTATGTGCCCCCTTTAGAGTTTTTAGAGGTATTAGACAGGGGTGTGCTCTGTCTGGTATGTTTTATAGTTTGGCGATTGAACCTCTGTTGAGAAAGTTTAGAGCAGAATTAAAGGGTGTAAATATTTCCTATTGTGAAAATGTTTTTAAATTAACTGCTTACGCTGATGATATTGTAATTCTTATTAAAGAACAAAGGGATGTGATTAAAATGACAGAAATTTTAAATTATTTTATGACTGTATCTTTGGCCAAAGTAAATTGGAAAAAAAGTGAGGCTATTTTATTTGGTAAATGGCCAAATGGACAACTTGCTCTCCCTGCGGAGTTAAAGTGGAGCAAAGATGGGTTTAAATACTTGGGTGTATATTTGGGGGATGATATGATTGTTAAAAAATTGTGATGGAGTAGAAGAGAAAATAGTGGGTCGTTTGAATAAATGGAAGTTTTTACTTTCCAATATGTCTTACAGAGGACGGGTTTTAATTATTAATAATTTGGCAGCCTCTACTCTTTGGCATTGGTTAACTTGTATTGATCCACCATTACTTTTAATAAAAAAGGTTCAATCTATTTTAGTAAATTTATTTTGAGATAATTTACATTGGGTTCCACAAAGTGTTTTATTTTTGTCTAAAGACAGGGATGGGGGGGATGGATCATTTCTGTCATTTTAATCACATCCCTTTGTTCTTTAATATCTGTCTGAATAAATGGAAATGTTTAGTGCCAAAGATGTCATACAGGGGTCGTATTTTAATTATTAATAATTTGGTTGCATCTTCATTGTGGCACAGGTTTGCCTGTGTTGCCCCTCCCTCACAACTGTTAACTAAAATCCAGGCTATGTGGTAGATTTCGTCTGGGATAAATTGCATTGGTTCCCACAGAATGTGTTATTTTTGCCAAAAGAAGAGGGTGGGCATGGGTTAATACATCTTCAAAGTAGGATAGCAACCTTTCGGTTGCAATTTGTACAGAAACTACTAGTTGGTTCAGTTGATTTTAAGTGGTGTGCGGTTGCATATGTGATCTTACACAATCTTGAGAGTTTGGGACTGGACAAGACTCTTTTTCTTATGGACCCATTGAGACTGAATACTTCTAACCTGCCAGTGTTTTACAGAAACATTTTTAAGGTTTGGAGTCTTTTCTTGTTTAAAGAAGCAGAGGGCTCACCGTCTCTTCATTGGCTACTGGAAGAGCCTTTAATTCGTGGAGCACGTCTGGATTTGTCTGCCAGTGGACTTTTCCCAGGACTTAGCAAGACACTCATTGATAGTAAAGTCATCAACTTGGGACAGTTACTGGAATTAGCTGGACTTGATTTTAAGAATGAGGAGGCAATGGCTCAACGTTTGGGTTTTAGATCAACTCGTCTGGTTGCACAGCTATTAGTGAAATGGTCGGCATCTCTTGATGCAACAGAAAGGACTCTGCTGACTAAGTATGGTCATGGCCTCTGCAACCCAAATTCTAAAGACTCTTTTCCTTGTTTGTTTTTTTCTTTGAATCTAGAAGGGGTTTCCGGAGTCTTTCTTGAAGTGTTTGAATCCATGTGTGTAAACTTCTTTTCGAGTACAGGGAAGGTTTTATATAAGTGTTGTGTAATTAATTTTAATAAAAAAATGTTAAATAAGAAAATTGATACTCCATGGCGTGATTTTTTAAAGTTGAATATGGATAAAAAGCCTGAGTGGAGAGCATTATATAAACCACCGTTGACTAAGAAAACAGGTGATTTACAGTGGAGAATCCTTCATGGTGCTGTAGCTGTCAATGCTTTTATTTCGATCTTAAATCCTGAGATTGATGCTGGTTGTCCATTTTGCACTGAGAGAGAAACTATTTTTCATGCATTTGTGAATTGTGCTAGATTGGAATCTTTATTCTTGTTTTTAGATGGTATTTTTAGGAATTGTAATGAATCTTTTTCTATGGTGTTATTTATTTTTGGTTTTAAATATGTAATGAAGAAAATATTTATTTGTCAATTGCTGAATTTTGTTTTAGGCCAAGCAAAACTGGCTATCTATATAAGTAGAAAGAAAAAAGTGGAACAAAATTTGGAACAGAATGTAGTTGCATTGTTTTTGAACATGGTGCAAGCAAGAATATTGATTGATTTCAAATACTATAAACATATACTTACTGGACCCCTTGCAGTTTGCCTACAGAGCAAACAGGTCTGTGGATGATGCAGTCAACATGGGACTACACTTCATCCTGAAGCATCTGGACAGATCACGGACTTGTGTGTGAGGATCCTGTTTGTGGATTTCAGCTCTGCTTTTAACACCATCATCACGGAAACCCTTCAGAATAAACTAACCCAGCTCTCCGCCCCCACCTCCATCTGTCAGTGGATCAACAGCTTCCTGACAGACAGGCAGCAGTCAGTAAAGCTTGGTAAATTCACATCCAACACCCACACCATCAGCACTGGAGCTCCTCAGGGCTGCGTTCTCTCCCCGCTGCTCTTCTCCCTCTACACAAATGACTGCACATCTAAAGACCCCTCTGTCAAGCTCCTGAAGTTTGCAGATGACACCACACTGATCGGCCTCATCCAGGAAGGTGACAAGTCTGCTTACAGACAGGAGGTTAAGGAGCTGGCTGTCTGGTACAGTCTAAATAACCTGGAGCTTAACACACTCAAAACTGTGGAGATGATCGTGGACTTCAAGAGAAACCCCCCTGCTCTCCCCCCACTCACCATCATGAACAGTACTGTGACTGCAGTGGAGTCATTCGGATTCCTGGGCACCACCATCTCCCAGGACCTGAAGTGGGTTACTCACATAGACTCCATTGTCAAAAAGGCCCAGCAGAGGTTGTACTTTCTTCGCCAGCTGAGGAAGTTCAACCTGCCACAGGAGCTGCTGAAACAGTTCTACTCCACCATCATTGAATCCGTCCTCTGCACTTCAATAACTGTCTGGTTCAGCTCAGCTACCAAATCTTCTCATTTCAAATTTGCATATACTTGACCTGTACATACTTTGTCCGAAAGGCCCACTGAGGATGCTGGTTGAGACGGCGCAAGAAAGAAACGAGCCAATTTTCCCTGCGCTCATATATTCATGTATGTCCTGAAAAATAAAATCCAGAACATACAGCATACAGACTCACAACAATTGGGATTGTCTAAAAATTACATCACCATATTTTTCATCAGCTAGTTTAACCACTTTAAGTCCAGTCAAGATGGGTCATGTACTAATAAAAGTTTCTCTTTCTCAGCTGCCATGGTTTGGATGGTTGGCATGGCTGATTCTAGTAATCCAGATTCCGGTGAGCTGCATTTTTTAGTTCTTTACCCCCCTGCTCTCCCCCCACTAGCCATCATGAAGAGCACTGTGACTGCAGTGGAGTCATTCAGATTCCTGGGCACCACCATCTCTCAGGACCTGAAGTGGGACAATCACATTGACGCTATTGTCAAAAAGGCACAGCAGAGATTGTACTTCCTTCGCCAGCTGAGGAAGTTCAACCTGCTACTGGAGCTGCTGAAACAGTTCTACTCTGCCATCATTGAATCCGTCCTCTGCACTTCAATAACTGTCTGGTTCAGCTCAGCTACCAAATCTGACCTCAGAAGACTACAGAGGATAGTCCGGACTGCTGAGCGAATCATTGGTACAACCCTCCCCACTCTCCAAGAACTGTACTTATCCAGAGTGAGCAAAAGGGCTAAGAAAATCACTCTGGACCCCTCACATCCAGAACACTCCCTCTTTGAACTGTTACCGTCTGGTCGACGCTACAGAGCTCTGAGCACCAGAACGACCAGACACAGAAACAGTTTCTTCCCTCAGGCAATCCATCTCATGAACACTCGACAATAAAACGCGGAACACACAACTCTATTATTTATTCACCACACTTACTTGCTTTTTTTTATCTAATTTTTTTAATCTAATTTTTATTTATTATAATTTTTTCATTTCATATTTGCACATATCAGACCTGTACACACATTTATCTAATATATTTGCACATATTTGCACATATCAGACCTGCACACACATATTTGTCTATATTATATATTGTGTTTTTGCTGTTTTGTACATTGCCTATCTGGATATTTGTATATTATTCTTTATCATCTGTCCTGTCCTGTTGCTGTCTCTCTGTTGCACTGTGGAGCTTCTGTCACTATAACAAATTTCTCGTACGTGTAAACATACCTGGCCAATAAAGCTCATTCTGATTCTGATTCTGATAAATAATAATAAATAAAATCCATCTAACTAAATGAAGAGATAAAGTAAGTCAGTTTCAAGTTAATCATGTTTAACATCTAACATTGTGAATGGTTAATACATATTTAGCAGCTAGTGCAGCTGTGTTATCATCTTCAAGTAAGAAGGGCATTTTCTCAGTATCACTAAGTTCAGTAAATGATGGGATCAGGGCTTCAAATCTGGGGAGAAATGTTCTCTTTCATAGGTTCACTCGACGCTGCGTAGCTTTGACGCATTGGAAACGTCCTCTGGGTGTGCCGATTGTCTGAAGCCCTTATAGAATCATGCCAATTCATTGGCTGATGGCGCGGATGCCATCCCAGACGTTCTTACGTCACCATCCTTACACTGCGAACACGCATCTGCTCCTCAGATTTCTCTGCCTTCACGAAGTGGCCATATCAGCCCTTCTGTTGCAGTTTTTCTGGCCAGATATTCGGACTGTTTTTCGCTAAGCCTCTTCATTTGCACTTCGGTGACTGCGATAGTGGAACGATGTTCTCCTCACGGTGGAGTGCATGGATTTTCGTCGTTGCCAGCCGCCGTGTTCTCACTTCATTGCGAGCAACGACCCGCACGGTAAGCGTGTTAACTTTTTATGTTTGGTTCACACACGTGTGATGCGGTTTACGGCACTTAAATGTATAACTGTTCAAATCGTCCATCTTTCCCCGTCGTGCTCCGGAAGCGGCCTAAGCCCTCCGTGAATCCGCGGCCTGGGGTTCGGATGTTGAGCTCGAGGCGATGGAGAGTGAGCAGACGGGCTTCGCCCTTTCTCTCCCTTTCTCACTCGAGCCAGCATGCGCGGATTCGCGAGTTGACTTCTCATATGATTGTTATGCTCTAGCCCGGAGGCACGCTAAACGATTTCTTCCGGGCTAGAATTATCTTTGTACACCACGGCGTCTGACTCCGAGGATTTCGGGCCTGCTTCAGCCGACGCTCTCCCGCCTAGCGACCAGGAAGCACGGCCTTCCGCGGCCTACTCAGAGCTTATAGACGTGCTGGCGCGCGCCTCAGGGAAGCTCTCTATTGATTGGCCCCACGAGCCCCACGAATCCCAGTTGTCTAAACTCGATGAGCGGTTTCTGAGCGGCCTAATTCGGCGTTTACAAATTACATACCAGGGCGCAGCGGTCTCCAGCGAGCGATTCTCTCAGTCTCTTCTGCCCGAAAACGTAGCGGAACTGAGAGGCTCACCGCCCCTTAGGGGGTCTCTAGAGCAGCTGGTTCGGCCAATCTCCTGCTGGTCCTCCACTCCAGGACACCGAGCTAGCAGCTCTAAGCACACCAGAGACCAGTTTCGGGAGACTCGTTCCCTTAGCAGACCATTGGCAGCGTGAAAACTACTGCCAGATGTGTCTCCATGGGTCCTGCGTGCTGTAGAAGCAGTTCGGCGCTTCGTCGCCACTTTCATTGGGGTTTCTCCCACACTGTGGGCCCGAGCCGGCTCTGGTAATCAAACAAGGGAGTTCCTGAGGTTTGCTTTGGGGGCAAAGTGTACCATTATCGGGTTCTTCCCTTTGAAACGGTCGCTGCAAGCATTGTAGGCCTCCTCTCGCTGCTGAGAGTTTTCGAGGCTTCCGCTTGCTAGAACTCTGCTGGGACAGTCTGTGAGTGGTAGGCCCTAGGTGAGCCTCCTTACAACATCCCAGCGTGTGGAGTGTAGTAAGCCTCCTCTCAATCTAGAGAGTCATCATGCTGAGGCCTCTGCTCCTAGTGCCCGACCGTTTCGGCGAGTGCCGTCGGGCCTCATCTCGCTACAGAGAGTCTTTGAGGCCTCCTCTCGCCAGAGCTCCGCTAGGGCAGTTATGTGAGTGGTAGGTAACCTCCTCACAGGATGCCCAGTGTGCAGAGTGTAGTAGGCTTCCTCTCGATCTAGAGAGTCGTCATGTTGAGGCCTCCGCTCCAAGAGCTCGACTGTTTCGATGAGTGTCGTCGGGCCTTCTCTCGCTACAGAGAGTTTTTGAGGCCTCCGCTCACCATAGCATGAGGAAACTGAACACCCTGAAGTGGAAGTTTCACTTCATGGTGCAGAGGCCGCCAGCTCGACCCAGTCAACTGCCTGATTGGTACAGTTCTGGAGTTCTTGCAGGCCCGTTCCTCCGCAGGGTTAACCCACTCCACCCTGAAGGTCTATGTGGTGGCGTTATTGGCCTACCGCGCCCCTCTTGGTGGCCAGTCAGTGGGCAGACACCCCCGGCCTCCGGTCAGAGAGCTATGCTATGTGGTAGATCAGGAATGCTATTCCATAGCCTCGAGTCCTCTGATCTCTCCTCTTCTTTGGGGTCAAGACTCACTTCTCAGAAACTGGTCTTCGGGACGCAGGCCTTACCCACTTTAGAGTTGATGCTGACTGTTGTGACTTGCCACATCGAAGCACAGAATATGTCACGGGGTGAGGGAAGCAATTTTGCTATACGAGGTGTGTGGTCTTCACCTCTCAGCGTTTGGGCACACTCTACCGGGAGTATGGTTTCCTCTCAAGATCCCTTTAGAGTAGTCCCCCTTTAGGATATTTGTATAGCGGCAGGATGTTCCTCTCCGCTCACTTTTATCAGGATCTTGACATGGCTCCTGGTTCCCGGTTCTTGTCCGTTTGAACCAGCCGTAGATGCTATCTGGTTCATCATCGGGCCAGATACGGCAGCGCTTTAGCTTGGCGTGTTTGGTATATCGTTCCCAATGTGTCAAAGCTACGCAGCGTCGAGTGAACCTATGAAAGAGAACGTCTCGGGTTACTTGCGTAACCCATGTTCTCTGAGTAGGGAACGAGACGCTGCGTCCGCTGCCAAGCTCCTCGCGCTGCCGACAAGTGGCCTTTTTCGGCAGAGAAATCTGAGGAGCAGATGGCGCGTTCGCCAGTATAAGGATGGCGACGTAAGAACGTCTGGGACGGCATCCGCGCCATCAGCCAATGAATTGGCGTGACTCTATAAGGGCTTCAGACAATCGGCACACCCAGAGGGCGTTCCCAATGCGTCAAAGCTACACAGAATCTCGTTCCCTACTCAGAGAACATGGGTTACGCAAGTAACCCAAGATGTTTCCCTCACATTGTGATATTTAGGACAAAGAAAGTGTTTCTCGTCCTCTATTTGCTGTAGATCACAGTGTCTACAGATCCTCTGCTCTCATACTGTCTTCCTCTCTCTATTTCTAAATCATGGTTACTTAATCTGTATTTGGAGAGGATTTGTCATTCTTTAAATGGTTTAATCAATAAATAATTGGAAAATTTAGTGGTTCTGTTTAGGGTTGATTAGCATTGGAGTTTATGTTGAAGGTCAAAGTGTATTTTTAGAGATTCATCATGAGTGTCTTTAAGATTTTTGTCAATTTCTTTAATAATGGCTTTGGGGTTGAAGCTGTAGTCAGTGAGGAGCTGGGTTTTATGGACTAGCTGAAGAGCCAGTGTGTTTAGAGGATGAGATTCTGCTGAGGTTTCATTGGCGAGGAGGGCTTTATATTGGACTGAATCAGGATCAGATTGATGGAGGTGATGCCAGAACTGAACACATCTCTTCTGGATCTCAATCTTCAGTGGGTATAAGCCTAATTCAGCTCTGCAGGCATCATTGGACGTACCTCTATGGACCCTTAAAATGTTTTTGATAATTTCTAGTTGTAGTTTTTCTATTGAAGTTTTGTCCCAATTTTTAAAATGTATTTTTGGTCCCCAAATTTCAGTTCCATACAGTAAAATTTGTTTAATGATTGTGTGATATAATTTAATCCATGTTTTAATTGGTAATTTTAATTGGCCAAATCGTGATTTGATGGCATAAAATGCCATCTGAATTAGGCTTATACCCACTGAATATTGAGATCCAGAAGAGATGTTTTCAGTTCTGGCATCACCTCCATCAATCTGATCCTGATTCAGTCCGATATAAAGCCCTCCTCGCTTTCTTCTGGAACACCATGACTCTGGTTTTGTCCAGGTTGACCGTCAGAGCCCATTCCTCACAGTACTGTTCCAGCAGGGCCAAGCTGTGCTGGAGACCCTCGGCTGTGGGGGACAGCAGAACCAGCTCGTCCGCATACAGCAGGCATTTGACTTCAGAGCCGTGCAGAGTGAGGCCCGGGATGCTGCTGGAGTGGTCCAGAGCTTCTGCCAGCTCGTTGATGTGTCTCTCCGTGTCTCTGTGTCTTTCTCTCTCTCTCTCTCTCTCTCTCTCTCTCACACACACACACACATGCACACACACTCACACTCACACACACACACACACACACACACACACACACACACACACACACACCATGTTGGCTTTTATTTCTGCACTGTAACGTAAAGTAGCAGATTCAATTTGTTGCAAGTTTTAATAAATACTTTACTTTTTTTTTCTCAACCCCACTGGTTGTCTTTTGCCCTCTTTGTGACTTTGAGTTCTCATGTTTTCAGAGCTGTGAGCTCAGTTTTGCGGTTACTACAGAGTGGGAGAACTCAGTTAGTTTTACCGCACTGGTTCAACCCAGAGAACAGTCTGTTCATCTCTGAAGCCAGTTTAGTCTCATGACCGTGTTCTCACACATGCCAGTTCCTCTTCTTTCTTTAAGTGGTTTTCTACAACAAACTAACTATTGCAACACTTTCCCTTTTGTATAAATTCATATAGGTGCTAAAAACTCTACAATAAAATAATACCACTCAATAATTACTTATGATCCTCTAGAAGTGTGTGATGGGGATTTTTATATTGTTATATTCTTCTATTGCTGTATTCTGGATATTGTTGTGGCTAATAATGACAATAATAATGTGCAGGCTCTATTCAGCCCGGGTCAACACTGGAATCTGTTACTGAATTTGGAACCACATACGAGCATACTATTATTACTATTTCTGCCTTTAGAAATATATGGTAAGAGTGTGGTTCTGAATTCTGTAGTATATCGTCTGCTTGCTAAGCTAGTTGTTGTGTCTTGACACAAAAACAGTTCCCTAATGTTGCTTCTGCCTTGTTGATCACTGTTTCAACCAATTAATTGGGATTTTAATTACGGTTTTATAATGACGCATGACTATTGTTTGTTTTTTTTAGGTAGCTAGACTGAAGATGACTAAACACACTCATAAATTACAGCCAATCATCTACTATTGTCATAGCTGTTTGCTCACACAAACAAAAAGCTATTTATGCAAGATAAACACAATATAAAATATATTTGCTATGTACAGATACAGTGTAGTAATCATAGACATGTATATGTAGATGTCACATTCAACAGCTCCAGACACAATTGACACGTCCGGCATCTTGAAACAGTCAACGATTCTTCACTTACAGTAAAAATCATTTTTCCAAGATGTCACAATATTGCCTCTGGTTGAAAAAACTGCTGAGATTTAAACTTTTCACAGGTGAGAATTAGTTTGTATTTTAAATGTTACTACGGTGGCCGAGAGAGCTCAATGCACTGCAACTTCAGAAAACACATGCAAATAGAAAAAGCACCAGCAAATTAAGAAAACATCTTCATCAATTTGACAGCAGGTGCTGCAAATGCTCACAACATAAACAAATAAAGAATTTTATTTGCAGCGCGTTTCTTTTTTTGGTTGTGTTGTGAGCATTTACAGCGTGTGCGTTGTCAAATTAGCAAAGTTGGTATCATAATTTGCAGGGGTTTTTTTTTTTTTTTTTG
>JAFVLL020043226.1:0-17038 GCA_021397915.2 Tor tambroides
GGGTGTATGTTCACTACTGTGTGCATGCACTTGGATGGGTTAAATGCAGAGGACCAATTTCGAGTATGGGTCACCATACTTGACAATGCATCAATATATATATATATTTTTTTTATATATATCATTTTGAAAATGCCTATTTTGAGTGGAAGCAGAAACATGCTGTTCTCTTTCATGTCCGATTGTGCTTAAATGGTCAAATACAAACAAGTTTATGTTAAAAACACACATAAGTTACAAAAACAGTTGGTTATGTCTGTGAAGGTAAACAGCTGGGAGAGAAATCGCATATTAGATCAGTGTATTAAGTGACAGCATACAGTAACGTTATCTATACTGCTGTCTATGCTGATAATATGACCCAAACAATAAAATAAAAACAGAAAATCACTCACTGCTCTTGAATGAATAATTTAGCTCTAATAAGAAGACGTTTCTTATTTGAATGCTGCTTTTAAATGCTCTAGCGTGGAGATAAACATGCTGGACTGTGTGCGGTACAGATTCAGCAAACGGTTTGTTCTGATACACTGCTTATGGTTTATGGTGATTTAAAAAAAAAAAGGAGCAGGTGGATTTTTATCATTATAGGGAGGTTGTGTACTCACATTGCCAACACACATTTATGTCCAAACAACACGTAAAAGTGAATTTTGCATAATAGGTGCCCTTAAAGAGAATAAGCCTTTTAGCAAATCTCCAAATAACTGATAGAAACCAGTAACATCCAGTTCTCCCAAAAGGAAGCTTCTGGCATGCGTGAGGCGTCAAAGAGGACCATGCGATTTTGTTGTCAGTTAGCTGGTGACAGCCAACAATCCCACTGACTTTCTAATGCAGATCTGTGATCCAGCTGACTCCGTACACTGTGATTTCTTGGGAAAACATTGTCATTGAGGCTTGCTACAAAATCACTTATCCCTATTATAAAAGATTGAAAAAGGCAGATTCATTATCAGGATAACCTGCCATCACTACCCACTGTCTGGCAAACCCCAGCTGCTTGAGTTTTAACTTAAAATTCATTCAAAATACAAAAAGAATATGCCTTCCTGACTTTGTCAGAGTTAAAATATATATATATATATATATATATATATATATATTAAATATTATACAGATATTAAAATTCTATTCTATTTGAAAAAAATATATATATAAGCACAAGGATGCTTCCAGATATTTTTATAGTTGAATTATAAAACCTTATAAAGCACCTATATGATTACCTTTTCTCACTCTTCTCTCTTTGACAACAGCTCCTTTCATCTCTTACAGCGATGCATTATCTGCTGTGATGCTTCATCTATAGGCCACTCACTCTGCACTGAGGTAATTCTCTTTCCAGCTGCTCTATATCTCACGCATGGATACTTTCAGTCTAAACTGTGAGTGAAAAGATTCATGTGCAAAAAGTTCCTTCCATTTCCCAAAATCTGCTGTGAGAGGTATAGCTTAGAAGGAATGGTTCAGAAAGACCTTTAAATGTCATGCTTATTTATTTCCATAAAAAAGTTCAAGGTTTCTCTTCTATAGCTTTAGCTGTATTGTACAAACTACATAAACATTCTGATCGAAGGAAGAGCCTGCTAAATAACAAAGAACATAACAGGAGAACTTTCCAAATAATTTCAAATGTCAGTAAAAGTCAAACCCAGAGGTCAGTGTCTCCTCCCTCACAACATATTATCTATTATTGGCATCATAACAGACATAAACAAAAAGTCTCTCATATTTAATAATACAACCAACAATCCAACCTACACATCCACACTTTGGTCTGACATTGTAATATTGCCATCACTACATTAAAAAGCCTCCCGTTTTCTTCAAGCTACCTTTAAATGGGGCAACACACTGAAACTAGTAGTTAAAAAAGGTATTTGTGATCGATATCACATATAAAGCCATAAAAGGCCTCAGGAAAAGCTTAGGATAAGTATTCATCTAAAACACAGAAGGGAAGTTATGTTTGCTAAGAAAGGAACAAGCAGATCTCTGGCCATATGGGTGGCAGAGGGAGCAAACATAGCTTGAGGCTGTTGCTCTGCCTGCCTCTTTCATTCTCCCCCTCCTAATGTTGACACTCCACTGGAACTTAGGTTTTGTGCTAGGGCAGTTTTTGAATCATTTTGAGATGGCAAACCATTAAGGCTTCTTGTTTATTTCAATATATGGTGCTTCAGAGAAAGGAATGGAAATGAAATCAAGGAGTTGGATGAGCTTCAGAAAGCTCAGAGTTGTAGACATGAATCATTTCATTGTGTGCCAAGAGTGTCGTTAATCAAAGGTTTACCAAATCTGACTCCAGAACTTTATTAGGGTTTATTTGTGGCAATGATATCAACCAGTTTGCAGTTTAGGGTGCTGGGATTGATTTTTAAGGGCTTTTTTTAACTTTATGTGACACATGTCATCCATATACACTACCTTTCGAAAGTTTGTTTAAAAAATATATATATATTTTTTTCTTTTCTATTTTAATGGGGGGTTTTTTTATTTATTTTTTTTAAGTAATTTATTCCTGCGTTGGCAAAGCTAAATTTTCTACAGCCATTACTCCAGTCTTCAGTGTCACATGATCCTTCAGAAATCATTCTAATGCTGACTTGATGCTCAGTTGTACCGCTTAATATTTTTGTTGCTCTTTTCTTGCTAATATTTCTTGATGCTCAATTGTGCTGCTTAATATTTTTGTGGAAACTGATACATTTATACAGGATTTTCTGATAAAGTTCAAAAGTAACATTAGAAATGTCTTTACGTTTGATTAATATGTCCTTGTGGAATAAAAGCATTAATTTCTTTTTAAATAAAATCTTACCGACTCCAAACTTTTGAACAGTGGTGTAGGTCAAATACTTCAGTTGAATCAGTTCATTCAAACAGACATTATGGTTGCTTAACCCATGGCGAGAAATTTATCAAAACATGGCACTTTTTACACCCACATCTGAAACATCTGGGGCATTTTTGCCCCAAGCCCTGGTACTTTCTGCCCTTAATACTGTTATCAGGCCTGCCACTAGGAGGCTAATGGTCGACTCCATTAATGTGAAACTGAGATATTGTCTTTGGGCCAAAATCTCCACATAAAAATGTTCCATTTGACGTGAGCAGACAAACTAGAGTTTGAATATAGAACATCTCACATGTAGGATGTGCGTCATTTTTAATTTATGAGGATTTTTCCTTCACTAAAATGATAGTCCACCCAAATTTCCATGTCCTTCCAAATCTGTATTCTGTCTTCTACAAAACAACAACGAATAGTTAAAGTTGATACAGTAAATACTTTATGAATGCTAATTCTGAATATGAAATTCAAGCAACCGTATCGGACAGTTTTTGCTATAAATTTAACAGGATGTTTTGTACAGTTAGAGGGCAGATTTGCCCCCTAACATTACTCACTTGCTCTGAGTCCAGGGCAGAAGGCCAGTCATCATTAGGCTATCAAATCTGTGGAAAACCCTTCATTATACTTGATCTCATTTCAACCTCGTCCACAAGATGGATTTTACATTTAGCTCAGCACTTCGCTAAACGCTCACATTAAACAACACTTTAAACAACCCATGACCTGGAATAGTCTTTTATTCAAAGACAATGAAGGGCAATTTGATATGATCTCATTAAACCCCCCCGAAATATCCAGCATCTGTGAAAGGTAATAAAACTGTTGTGGAGACATTTTCAGTGTTTAACTATTAACTATTATGAATGTCTTGATGAAAAATATGTCGGACTCCCATCTGGACACTGAAGGTGTCTGTTTTTTCTCTTGCCTTCATTAGATGGGACGACTATCTGTTCGCTGCGCCTGCTTTTGCCAGATATTGTGCGAGTGGGAGCTGTGTGTGTCTGGAGGGATTATCTTCCTCTGTATTTTCAGTTAATAAAAACAGCTTTACATGCTCTCACAACTGTGTGTGCACACAACAAGTTATAATTTAAGGGATGCAGGTAAACATATTTTTCATTTTGATTACACTACAACAATGGAATGTATTGCTTTCCTACCAGTAGGTTTTATGAGAAAGAAATGTAAATTTGAAGCTTGATATTTTTCTTGTTATAATTTCCGGTGTATATACTTCAACAGGTTGAGCGAGGTCATCAATCAGAGAGACAATGAAAAACATCTTTTTTATGTTGGGCACATTTTTACGCAAGGAAGCACAAGGACATGGATTTTTATGTGTGTGCGTTTAATCTAATTTATTAGATGATATGCTGCTTAATTAATCAAGTTAATTGCATTATGAAAATGAACATGATTCAAAGACATATTTTGTGGTAGATGACGAAAGCATTGAATAGATATTATAAAATATGGCTTTAGAAAATCAATCTATTTTGATATCAATGAACATAATTAATAAATATTATAACTTTTAATAAAAAAAGTCTGTTATACTTTTTTTATATATAACTTTCATAAAAGACTATGACTTACTTTCTTCCGTGGAACAGATATTTTTTTATATTTTTTTCAAAATTTAAATGAATAGTTCACCCAAAAATGTGGACTACTGTGATGTTTTTACCAACCTCAATCCCTCTCAGAGCTTGAGAGTTGGCTTTTTTGTGTTCTAGATGTTTTTAGTGGCAGCTAATAGGTGGAAAACTTAATGAATTAATGTCTTAATGAATTAATCTTAATGTTTTTATCAGCTGTTTGGATGGCATCCATTCACTGCAGAGCATCCACTGGTGAGCAAGTGATGTAAGGCTAAATTTCTCCAAATTTGTTCTGAAGAATAAAAAAAACTCATCTGCGTCTTAGATTGCCATAGGGTGAATACATTTTCAGTAATTTTTCAAACTATTCCTTTAAGACAGCATTTCAGTCAAGAACAGTTTATTAAACTTATAGTTTTTTTTATTATTATTCATTTGACAATTTCCACACAAACTTGATAGCTGCTATTCATAAGCACAAAAAATATTATACACTGTTGCAATGTACACAAGCCCTGTTCAGTCCATGTATAATTCCTGACATACTTTCAATTCAATGAGTGGCAGGTTTCGATTTCTGTCTTGTCTTGCCAGGAATTCCTTCACAGACTGGAAGAGCTGCAGAAAGACAAGATGGCTCAGACAATCCCATGGTGAAGCCCCGATTCCTCCCAGTGCAGATGTTGCTGTGATCAACATCTGGATGTATTTGGCTCGCTTTTATTTCCTGCCATTATTGGGGCAAAGGATATACATGAGTGTTATCAGTAACCAAATAAATGTGTGCTGCAGTTAGTCAGGAAGTCATGTGATGTATCTTTTCTAGTCCACAAGCACAGCATTGTAAATTATGGAATGCTAGTGACAATGCTGCTGTCACATTAACACCAGAACTGAAATATAAGTCACTGCAGCAATAAGGTCTTGTGAACATTGAAAAACCACTGAAAAACTGTGATCCTGAAACTGTGATCCGGCTTGTTGTGATTAAGTTGTCAGAACTAAGGGATTACAAAGTATTCACCTTCAGGTTTTCTGTTGCAAAATATCTCAAAACTACAGACCCCTAAAGGGACACGATGATAGAAAAAATTTGATGGGAGGAAAAATTATATTTCAATGCTTTTTGTGTTTGCTGACAAAAGTATTGCGTTTCCCCAAGAAACTTTGCATTCATTCGCAAAACTTTTGTGATGGAAATAAATGCGGTTGGAGGGAAAACTATACATATATCAATGCTTTTGCGAGCGAATGCAAAGTATCTTAGGGGAAAGGAATATTTTTGCCAAAGGACCGTTCAAAGTTTGAGGTCAGTAAGATTTTATTTTGAAAGAAATTAATACTTTTATTCAAGTACAGAGACTTAAAATATCACAAAAGATTTCTATTTTAAATAAATTCAATAAGAAATGTTTCTTGATCACCAAAGCAGCATATTAGAATGATTTCTGAAGGATCACGTGACTGGAGTAATGGCTGCTGAAAATTCTGCTTTATCATCACAGAAATAAATTACATTTCAAAATATATTTACATAGATAAGTTATAATGCAGCCTTGGTGAGCATAAGAGATTCCTTCCAAAAACGTACCACTTATATTCTCCAGCCCTATTTAAGGCCTACCTCAATATGCCTCCCTCACAGAGATTTGGCTTTTTTGTGTTCTAGATGTTTTTTTTAGTGGCAGCTAACAGGTGGAAATCAGAATGAATTGGGTAACTGACCTCTGCTTCTTTCATCCAGACCCCCAGCCTCAATCTCCCTCACCTCACAGTTTAATATAATCCATCTGGTCACATGCATAGTCTCACATTCTCTCACCTTTTCATTAACTTTTCATTAAAATCGGTTAATGTGCACAACAGTTGCACTACAAAGGCCTAAAACATCGATGAAAGGTAGACAGGGTCAATATAATTAAAATATCTTTCTGACATAAAAAAATGGGCCAGAGAACAATAAGTAAAACAAACTCACCATTTTTATAGAAATTTCATGCTGTATACCTTCAAGGCATGAGTTATTTGCTCTCTGTGGGAAAGCAGGGGCTTTGTGTTTGTGCGTCTTGGCCGGTCAGCCTTGTGATTGATTATTATTTGGGTTTTATCCAGAGGTAAGGGCCGTTCACGAGCTCTGATGGATCTTTAATGATGAAAGCTGTGTCTGAAGGTCTGTGAGTCTGTGAGCCTGCAGCGCCGCAGTCTCTGTTGCTTTTTCCATCGCAGTCATGCCTTCATTTTGGAAGGATCATATTCTCAGCTACAAAAAGGGACGCTGGAAGCCGTCTCCACCCAATGGGGCAGACTGCAACAAAAACAATGTACAGTTTGTCAGACTTTGGTGTGTTCAAACTGTCTGAATGTCTTTGCTGCGAATGGCACCTTTCATTAATTTATAGTTACTGTATGGTGGAGCATGTTTGTCTGGCAAAAAAGAAAGGCGGCTCTCTCGAACTGAGCCAACCATCACAATAGGAGATCACGGAACGTTTGGATATTTCTCTGTGGAATTCTGCTGAGAAATCACGCTCTAATATCCCACAGCCAACGCCTTTTTTGCAGCTGCAAAGCAGAACACAGTCATTTGAGCTCCAGACGCACAATGACACGCTGAAAAACACAGGCAAAAGTTGTGAGGCAATGTTACCGTAGTACTCCTCTGGGATGCGGTGAACGGACCCCATACAGGAAAGAAACATTGAGAGGTTAGAAACAGTGACTGTTTCCTAGTATGAGTTGAGATAATAGAACACTGCACTGTGATTTGACAGCTGAACAACCCTTTCTGATGCAAGCAAAAATTGGCTGCAACGATACATGAGCAATTGCAACAACTGCTGTCATAACTTGGATTGCAGTCCAGGACACAGAGAGCCTTAGTTGTTGTTTTCCTCGAGCGAGTTCATCATTCAAACAACATAATAACTCTCTAAAAACCTAGAGAGCTGCCTCATAGCCTACATACTGTACTGTAGACAGTATAACAGAAATGGAACCGCATGGGAACAGTAAAGAAATTAATGATCGTGGTTCCTCAAGATTCTATTAATGCTTAAGTACTTCAGGGAAATAAATGTTTGAAAAATCAAAAAAATGAATGCAATTTGTATACACATACAACCAGTCAGTAACTACACTGCCTTATTAGTTTTATGTTTAGTTAGTTGTAAACTGTATGTGTTTGCATCAGACCACACTGTTTGTGATGTATATTTGATTCACTAAAAAGAATCAACTCCTAACAGGAATTCATTCAGAAAACAGACTATACAGTTTGTGCTGAATGTTTTTGATCCACTAAAAAGAGCCGACTCATTAAAATCATTCACTGTGTAATCAGACTACACTTGTTGTCGCTGATATATAATAATGTATTATAATAATCTATCATTAGATCAGTGCTTGTACCTTTTGATTCACTAAAAAAAATGAGTCATCATTGTGTTATCAGACTACATAGGGATAGTTCACCCAAAAATGAAAATTCTGTCATTAATTACTCACCTTCATTTCGTTTCAAACCTGTAAGACCTTTGTTCATCTTTGGAACACAAATTAAGATATTTTTGATGAAATCCGAGAACTTTCTGACCCTGTATAGATACCAACACAACCATCACGATCAAGACCCAGAAAGGTAATAAGGACATCCTTAAAATAGTCCATGTGACGTCAGTGGTTCAACCGTAATTTTTTGTGAATGACTGTCAGCTGACACGGAAAAGAAGAAATTGTTGAATAAAGTTATTTTTGTGCACAAAAAGTATCCTCATGGCTTCATAAAATTCAGGTTGAACCACTGATGTCACGTGGACTATTTAAAGGATGTCCTTACTACCTTTCTGGGCCTTGAACATGTCAGTTGCGTTGCTGTCTGTGCAGGTCCAAAAAGCTCTCGAATTTCATCAAAAATATCATAATCTGTGTTCTTCAGATGAACAAAGGTCTTACGAGTTTGGAGTGACATGAAGGTGAGTAATTAATGATAGAATTTTCATTTTTGTTTGGGTGAACTACCCTTATGAAAATTAACCATGGTTTTACTACAAATTAAACCAAAAAACCATGGTTACTACAGTTAAACCATGGTAACCACAAATTAACCATAGTTTTCCTACACTAACCATAGTTTTACCATGGTATTTGTAGTAAAACTGTGTTATATAAATGGTAATCAATACACCAAAAAACCGTGGTTACTACACTTTTACTACAATAAAACCATGGTTAATTTTCGTAATTTCATAGGTTCATAGGAGTCATTCATTCGGCATTGAACTTGGTTGCGCTGTATGTTTCTGATTTGCTAAATCCTTACTCATTAAAGTCATTTGAGTCTTTCGCCATGTAATCGGATTAAACTTGTTGCACTTGTTTCAGTTTGATTCACAAAAGAACCGGCTCATAGGAATCATTCAAAAATTGCACTATAATGAGCACGCTGTCGATTTAGTAGTAGACAAACGGTGTTGCAGAAATTCCATCGCATCTCTATTACCGGTATATCATCATATAAACACTCTCATGCCTATGACACAAGTGATTTCTGGTCTCAAAAACAAGTCTCTCGGCTCTGTCCTCCACCAAGTGCATTACTGGCCTGAGGAGATAAACTGATCTTGAATCTGCCCATATGGAGCAACTGCTCACAGAAGCATGTGCTGCTTGGGACTGCAGTCCACATACACACTCGCCTCCTGCTGGTCCGCTGTTCATATTGCAGTCCTGTTGAATAATGCATGTCCATCTGGAGACAACTATCTACAATAACAAAACAGGCAAAACAAGTAAACTGATACTGTACACTGTCATTCACAATTAAAAATTAAAATACAGCTGCATCATTCCATACTGAGCAAAGATGGCAGATTTCAAACCTGCGCCAGAAGAGCAACTGCTGTTGAGATGAATGCTAACAGTATAGACCTCCATGGACAGGTGGACTATTTTTTAATAACTAGTTTATGAATATATCTACATACTCACACAAAAGGTAAATAATTTGTGGTGCTTCACTTGATAAAAATTTTTTGCTTTGAAAGATCAGGAGTCCTTGGCATTTTCCAGTAACTGCTTCTGCCTCATGAATGCAATTTATAATCCTGAGCAGGCCGGGGACTTAAAGCTTTAAAAAAAAGAGTCTATATGTGTCCTGATTTGATCCTGCTTTTCTCCTTCCTAAGTTATCTTCTCCACACTTTTTGAGAGTTAAGTGGATACACAGAGAGTTCAAGAGAGACAAAGAGACAGAACAAAGGCAGAAGCAGAGTAAGATCTCACCATCATTGTCTCACTAATGGAAATGGTCACTGCTGGAAAGCTCTGTGATGGTGTTGAGAAACATGGACCAGGGTTTCCTTTCAAGAGGATCTCTCTGATCCACTTCTTTTGTAACCCTTCTTTGAATTCATATACACTGTATATATGAGGGACAGTGGTAAAAGAGACATAATATTCAAATATAGCCTGCTGAGTAAACTAGTTCAAACCAGCCTAGGGTGTTTTTTGTTGTTGTTGTTTCTTTGGTCTCCCAGTCTGGCCAAACTGGTGTTGTTCTGGTTTCTAATCAGCCATGTGTCCAAAACTCTTTTGAAAATATGAAAATATGCCTAACCATTAATAACTAGTCCATAGAAAAATTGGCTTCATGTAAGGTTTGGACTGTAATGGGCACCAAATAAGATTTAAAGAGGCCATAATGTAGTATTTATTCCCCCCCCCCCATGTTTGTCTACTGGCATCAAAAACAGCTATTATCTAGACCTAACCTATTATTTCCGACTCTAAAAATCTGTCTTTTTTACATTTACACACTGTAAAAAAAAAAAAGTTGGGCAAACTTAAAAGTTTAAGGCAACCAGCTTCAGCAGATTTTTGAGTTTTCTCAACTTCTTGTTTTAAGTTTATACAATAAAAAGTTGAGAAATTTCCTAAAAAATAAGTTGAGAAAACTCAAAAATCTGCTGAAGCTGGTTGCCCTAAAATTTTAAGTTTGCCCAACAATTTTTCTTTTTTTTTTTTTTACAGTGCAGTAGGTGTCTAAAAGGGTACTGTACCTTTAAGACACCAACATGTATATGTACATCTTTTCTGATTGGCTAACCTCTGCGCATTTTAGAATCACATTTCTCTTGTGCTTTATAATGGCCACTTTATTAAAAAAGAGTGAACAGATTGAGGATGCTTGCATCATAAAATGCTACGATAATATCGTGTATCCAGCGTACTTGAAATCTCCAGCATTCAATGTACTTCACTCGCCTTTCAATGAGACATTGTGAGGAGAGGGGGAGACTGTTAACTAAAAGGCATTTGATTACGGTCTAAAATGAGCAGCTGTTGAGAGCTCTTCCAGCCGAGAGAGCGACAGGAACACTTTGACAGAACTTGCACATCTTTCTTAGATTTTGTGCAGCACAATGTGTAGAATCTGAGAGTTGGGACTTTGCTAGAAAAGGTTCATCGCTAAAAGAGGTCACAAAAATACATGGATCACATGGTGGGTTCAAGTCCTCTTGGGAAGATTGTATTTACAAGATGGGATGTGGAAATGATTAATTATTTGACAGATCAGATAATTATGGATATTTCTGTCTAACTGCTTTCTTAAAAGAGTAGCTCTACTGTACGTGAACTTATTTAGGTTGTAGCTAGGTAGGCTAGTTTCGAAGTAGCGTCCTCAAAACAGCTGGAAAACAAACTATACTGTACAAATGCAAGCAGGATATTTCAGCTGGCCCTGAAGCAACCTTTATATCAACAACAGATCTGATGTCAGAATTACAACAGCATGACAACACCTTCAAAACAAATCACCACTTGGAAGGTTACGTCCATTAGTCATTTAAAGGCATTCAGGATCCTGGTTTACTAGATCTTTCTCTGCTTCCATTTCATGCCAAAATGATGTACTATCAAAGAACCAGCATTATGTCAGCAGCATTAGCCAAAAACTATGATGCGTCCTGCGGGTGTGGTGATGCTAGAACAAGAAAAACTTGTGGACATGTGGGAGAAAACAAGGTACCGTCACATTGTTGGCCAACAGGAAAGTCCCCCTGACAGGATTTTAATAATAGCTCTCACAGACTGAATCTCTGCACTCCAGGTCTCATCCAGGTGCCACTTCTCAAGGGTGATGGACTGTCTTTTGAAAGCTGATGTGTGAGAGCTGGCATCAAGCCCAGTTAGAAGGCCCAGCTGTTCCAATCACTTTGACATCAATCTGCAACGACCAACCCAGGATCACACCCTATAAACACAGATGTCAGTCCACAGGAGAGAAGGCTAAGCATAAACTAAACAGACTTCTGTCACTGCAATATTTGATCACAATATATTTAACTATAACATACAAGACAAATAAATATAAACAAAAATAAATACAAATTTTAAATGATCAAGGGGTTGTAGATTATGGAATCAATTACCAATTTATTAACTGAAAAATGTAAATTGAAAAGAAAAAAAAAACACTCAAATTGCCCAAAAAAAATACATATTTGAAACTTAAAATATAAATGTAAATTAGTTAGTAAATTAGCTAATATTTGTAGAATATTAAATATTTGCTCAAATTTGCTGAACATTTGTTGAATATTGAATTCTTCTCAGCAAAAAATAACTATAAAAACATCTATATTTTAGTAAGTTTGAAATGCTTTATAACTATACAGTACAATACTGTGCAAATGTTTGCAGTCAGTAAGATTTTTTTTTAGGAAATTAATACTTTTATCCAGCAAGGATGCATTAAATTGATCAGTAAAGACGTTTCTAATGTTAAAAAAAGATTTCTATTTCACATCAATGTTATTTTCAACCTCCATTCATCAAAGAATCCTGAAAAATGCATCCTGGTTTCCACAAAAATATTAAGCAGCACAACTGTTAATCAGCATGTTAGAATGATTTCTGAAGGATCATGTGACACTGAAGACTGAGGTAACGGCTGCTTAAAATTCAGCTTTGCCTTTACAGGAATAAATTCTATTTTAAAATATATTAAAATACATGGCTAATTGATTTCTTTATTTTGAAGTGGCAATCTTTGTCCTCCACACTAAATTTAGCATGGGCAAAAAGCTCAAGAAATGTCTTTTAAAATGACTGACAGCATTTTAATGAATAGGCGCATTTCAGAACGCAATTGAAAATTTATTCCGTCTCAAAAATATTTCCCTACGAATATGTTTACCTCAAACAAGAGATTGAATGCACACAATAACTTATGCACCTGCTCCCCTCCGACAAATCTGCAGAATAGCCTTGAATAATAACAGGGCACCCGCTGCCTTAGCCGAACTGGAAAAGTGCGATCTAATAACACAGTCTAATCTCATTTCCATCTATATTGAATTGCCTTTATGATATGCACAGCTCAATGGGTGTTAGCCATTATACCAGTGGATGAGCTGATCCAGCCTGCAGAGAGTAACATGGGAAAAAGAGTGGCCTTCCTTAACGGTGTCATCTCGTTCTATGTGGGAAATGGATGGTGGTCAGGTGTTAAATTGGCCAAGAGCGAAGATCTCCCACCTCGGTTTGTCTGGAGAGTGGGCTGTGCACTTTTGGCCGAGTTAACATCTCGCTACAATTTTTGCCTTGCATCTCCTCTTGATACTGTGAACCAGAGAGTAAGATTCTGAACCACAGAAGGGTGGATTTCTAATATTAAATGAATAGTTCACCCAAAAAAATGAATATTTTGTTTATTGACTCACCCTGATGTCATTCCATCCCACTATAATTTTCTTTACTCTGTGAAAAACAAAAGATCTGAGTTTTCCATACAAAGAAAGTGGATTGTGATTTAGAGTGCCAAGCTCTAAAACTGACAAAAAGCACTATAAAAGTACCATAAAAATACTCTATTTCAAGTCTTTTTAATATGACAGATATGAGGAACAGCCCAACATTTAAGTCGCTTAGGTTCAATGATAATTTTTCCCTCTGTGGTAGCTTTCAAATTTCATTTGCAGTCGTGTTTTCAACCATGCCACTTTGTGACTGGTCACGCAACAGAGAATCAGTCAATGACATTGAACCTGGTGAAATGTGTTTAAAGGCTACATCAGTTTAACACACAGGCTATTGTATGGCTTCAAAAGATATGTACAAGTATCTCTAGACTGATTTTGTTTTTTGTCCTTATTGGGGCATGGCAGTAAAAAACACCATCTGCTTTCATTGTATGAAAAATAACAACTTGGACATTCCACCAAATATCTCAAATAAGGTAAAATGTTCATTGTTGGGTGAACAGAACCTTTATTTAGCAAGACATGGAATTTGATAATGTCCTCACAACATTCTTGAGATCAAACATCTCTTGCTTAAAGTAATTTCAGTAAAAATTCCTCCTGAGAGTACATTTACAATGTTAAACCACTTCACATGGAGCTAAACAGCCCCCTGAGACTTCAACAGATTGTAGATTGTTTCCAAGGCTGAATTCAATTCAACAACTGTATATAATCAAGTTGAAGCCATGAGTGACTGAACGGTGAAACTGTAAACTTTGTTTATAAATGAAATGTATTAAAATAAATCAATAAATGCAAGCAGACACATGCGAATGCACAGTCCCGCCAGGCACTCAGTATGAAATATTCAGTATCCAACAACATTGCATTTTCGTTCAATGCCACATAAAAGTAATCTCAAGGATTCATAGCATCCCCATAGCTATGCCTAAATGAGTCAAGACCACTCTAGCATCTCTCCTTCAAAGAACGACAGAGAAAGTCCTTAATCAGGCTGAAGAGTATGGAGCAAGGGACCTATACTCATCTCATTACCTCAGACTATGTAAACAGGGCATAACAGCCGTTAATGAGAGCCTGTAAAACGGTGGCGATGGGGTGTCTGAATAAAGACATCTGAGCTGCTTTTGTAGCTCTCAGACAGACAGCTCACATGACGTCAGTGGGTTCATAGACACCTCCTGAAATAACTCATGACATCATTGGAGGGTGGAGTATGGGAGGGACATACACACGGTTGGCATACCGGAAAGCTCACAGAAGTGGGTGTAGTTTTTGGCTTTTAGATTGGAAAAAAGTTGTATCAAGTTGCAAATCATTCACCTTTTGAAAGCATATCCACGTCATGGGCATTCAGCTCAACTGGCACTCGCAACGCCAAGGTCATGGGTTTGATTCCCTGGGAACACACATGCTGAAACATCAGTATAAATAGATGATATCTGCTTTTGCATTACAAAACAAACACACTAACAAAAGAGACTGAAAGCAGAGATGATGAATAATACAGCACATTTGTCCCGCCGCTCAGCACTTGCTTTCAGCATTAATCTTCTCCGGTTGTGGCGAGGCTTTCGAACAATAAACCAGCAGGTGTTTGAAGATGTCATGCTGATGGAACAAAGTCATATAAATCATATGAAGTGTTAACAGATATAGTATACAATAAACATGAGGTCTTCGGTAATTGCATTGTTAGACTTGATTTATTTTCCCTGTTCTTACATGGAAATGGCATTAAATAAAAAGTGCCAGGTACAAAACAACACGACAAACCCAACATGAAGACATTTGGCACATTTGTTAGATGTTAACAAAGCACCATCTCTATATATTTGTATAAATGTATATTACCCAAGTAATGAAGTATTTAAATAGACAAGATATGATTGAGTTACTAATTAAATTTGAAGTAATTTTATATAAAAAAATAATTCAAGACAAAGGAATAAATTAAATATGCACGTTTCATAAAGTAGCACAAACCACAATAAGTGCATAAGACGTTTAGTGTTCAAGGTGTAGACAAGGTTATCAACCAAAACAAAATATTACCAATGAAGTAGGCAAGTTTGAAATCCCATTTAGATCTATGCACATGAAATACTCATTAGAAAGTCATTTGTTCAAGCAGGACCATGGTGGTCCTTTTCATGTACGGATCCATTAAACTGCTAGCTAGAGCTAAAGGGTTCACGTCTTTCAAGTGACCTCCATACGCATCCTTTTGACGCTTTTCATTAAAGAGAAAAAGAAAGAAAAGGTACAAAAAGAGCCCTACTACACTCATTAGTGTCCATTACCAAGATCCCTCCAGCACCCGAGTGCAATATGAGACTCATAACCTCAACCCAAGACCTAAAAAACATTAATAATGCTCAAATTTTGCCATTCCCAAAAGAGTAAACACCTCACTAATTTAGTGCTCTTCTCTCTTTACTTTTATAACCTAAGTCTCATACCATGATACGTGGAATGGGAAGTATCACTGTAAACAAATCACAAAATAAATGACAACAATTTCAGTATTATTTCAGTAGGTTTTAAAAATTACATGTTATTTCACTGTTAAACATGATGTGTGTAGTTTCTATACCATTAGCACCAGATATTTCGGCTGCATCCGAAATCGCAAACTTCCCAACTGGCAAACAAAGTAATGTGTCCGAATTCACAGTATTCATAAAACAGTACACCAATAGCGCCCCGATGACGTCCAGATTACATTCACACTACATACATTTTTACTATCTAGAACATAGTTTTTTAATTGTTACCAAGTAATTACTTATTCAAAAGAATCATGTATTTAGAGAGTATGCGATTTTGGATGCAGTCTTTATCTGCCATTTTGTCCCAAAATCACACCATTGGCTCATGCAATTTTGCTATGTAGGGGTGGTTGGGATGCACCAAGGAACAGAACAGCAATGTTTTAACTTGATTCTGTGTTCTTAGAGCAATTTAGTGCAGAAAGGTCTGGAGGTCCAGTAACACCTCCCAGCAAATCTTTATGGACAAGGTTGGAGGAATTAGTTTCTACAAATTTCACACAATGTCGCTACATAACAGAGCCATGACCATTACCCCTGCAACCTGAGAATAAGTGCCTACCACAAAACTCCTAACTTGCTCCTTAAGAAGACAACCCTCTGAATACCAGCCTTGAACTTGAAATAAAACTAAATAAAAGAGATAGTTCATTTACTCACCCTCATTATGGGATTTTTTTCTGCAGAAAAAAGGAGATACTTTAGAAAATATTCATGTGGCTCTCTTTTACACAAACAAAGTGGATAGTTTCTGATGGAAAAATATGAGATATAAAGAAAAGTTATATTCAATGCTTTGGTGTTCATCTGCAAAACTTTTGTGCTCCCACAGGAAAAATTGTATTCGCTTCAAAAACTTTTGTGTTCCCATAGAAACAATATGTTCGAAGAAACTTTACATTTCTTTTGGACACCTTGAAAAACTCTGCACTTACTTGCAAAACATTCCCCCAAGAAACTTTACATTTACTTGCATTAGCACTGAAATACAGTATAGATTTTTCCTCCCACTTCATATTATTTCCACATATTATCATACATGTCTTGTGAGTGATCACAAAAGCACTGATGTGTATTTTGTTCCTCCCATCTCATATTTCTTCCCATCATGTCCTAAATACTTATGTTCCACAAGAAAAAGAAGTCAAACAGATTTGAAAAAACATGCGGGTGAATAAATGATGATTTTAGGGTGAATCATATCTTTAAATAAACTCAATGCTTATAATGGCAATAGTGACAAATTCAGTGGTAAAT